>OY752140.1:4200000-4420230 GCA_963573315.1 Entomortierella parvispora
TGATGGCATTCGAGCGATAGGCGGCTCCCAAAGCCATGATGGCATTCAATAAGAAGACTGCACTGACGCGCCCAGAGATTCTTTGAGGCAGATCGCTGCTGTTATCCATATCAAAATTCACATTCTCGTCAACGCCTTTGTCGATGCCGAGAGAGGGTGCATCGGGACCTGGAAGGGCGGTCGAAAGAGCGTTCAAGATGCAGGCTCTTGTCAAAATTGGAAAGTAGACATACAGAGGGCTCTTGATCATCCAGTCAACAAGATCCAGGATAACTCCCAAGGGTGGGAGGACCAAAAGTGACTCTGGGAGTTTCGGCTCTGGAAGGAGCCAGGGCAAAGGAAATCTCATTTCCTCGCTCCAGGAAGACGCCCGGGTGCCTGCAACAGGACCAAGATATTCGGTTCGGTCGTACACCGAGAGTTCAAACATGGTTTTGTTCAAGACAGACAAGGGGACTCGTCCAGGAAACTGCATGGGCTTTGGAGAGGGGCAATGAAAGTGACCAGCCTCAGTCTTGGTTGCCTGAAGTGCAGTTGCAGGTCCTGTGGTCTGTGGGGGTAAGGACTTGAAGATGACAGTAGGACACGGGTGAGTGATGAGATGATAAACGAACCCATCTCTATAGTATTCGCGTATTTACCTTTGCATACGCCTGGTGGACAACAGGGATTTGTTGGACGCGTTTGGTGGCGTGGAGAAGTGGCAAGACTTGTTTGATCCAGGACACCGACGTTCTTGGACCCAGTTTTCCCGCAATCTGTCAAATACATCATAGTTAAAACTCTCTGATCGTTGTCCTCTAGGATAAATATCTATCGCTGGCTCATTAAATGAACAAACCTCTTCATTGTCATAGCTGAGGTCTTTCGAGGCATCGATGCTCTCACGTTGGGATTTGAGTTGCTCAGTGAACCAGCAGATCTCGTCTAGTCGAGTCTCATCTATGCCAAGGCGGTCGAAAAACAATTCGATTTTGCGCAATCGACTGATCTGCAGGGTTTGGACATCCCGGAGGCACGAGTCCAGAATCTCTGTCTCGGTGTGGAATCTGTCACGTTTGGCTGAGGTCGTGACGCTCAAGCCTGGTGTCCCAATAGCCTCGACAGAAACGGTCGAGAGTGGGGCACCGGCAGGGAAAGCGGTACGCACACAAGTAGCCTTGTATTTGACGCAGGATGAGCAAACGGGCTGGAGTCGATCGCACTTGATCTGTTTGTTGAAGAGAGTTGGAAGACATGGTCGGTCAGTCAAGGCACCTTTAAGGGGAGTGGATTGAAATTCTACACGTGACTGCAAACGCGAAGCCGACGCGTGTCACCCAAAGGCAATGGGTGGTGTGCGTGTGCCTGTGTATGTGCGTGTGCGTGTATGTGTGCGTGTGCGTGTGTGTGTGATTGGGGGAAAGTAGAGTGTGGTGTGCGTCCGTGTGTTGCGTGTTGGGACACCACATTGGAACTGCAACCACATGGAGACTTTGTGTATCCCCAGCCCGGCCACGCGGGGACACCGGCCATGGTCCAAAAATTAATATATTGCTTGGTCTGTTGTACGACCGTGGACCCTCTCCGGATCATCCTCGGATCTCGCCAATCAGATCCAGAATACACATGTTTCTCCCCAAGTTGGAAGGACAGTATGCAGGCGCAGCTACTTCATCCAGGAGATCGACTGCGCTCAAATAATCTCACAAGAGCAAAAAGTCGGTGCATGGGTTTGTTTGTGTACGGTGGAAATAGTCTTACCCTTCTTTGGCGACATCGATCGCAAGGAGGGGTCGTTTTCTGTTTCTTTGATCCAATGTTGCCATTAAAGACTGTTCGATCGGGCGGAGCAGACTTCATGGTCGATTCTTGGTAGTTGCCTGTAGTGGAAAGACTGATATCCTGGAGCTGATAGTGAGAAAAAGGCGGGATAGCCATGTCCGATTAATGTTGAATAGGCGGAATATGGATGCGATCTAGGCGAATGGGTGTATCGTCGCTAAAGGGATAGATGTTCACAAAGAAGCCGGTGTAGAAAAGTCTACAGCAGAACATGAGGGTGAGGCAACAAAACAGTTCCGGGTTAGATCGTCACACCTCCGCAGAAGAGGAAAAATAGAGGTACAAGAGAGCCGTTGTGAACCACGGACGAGGGGCGAACTGGGTTGAGAATGTTCACGGGGTTTGACGTGTTGGTTGGATGGATAGTCGGTGATCGGTGCATTGATGTCGGCCGAAAAAGGCGGGGGAAAAAAGGCACTGTGGAAGGGAGTAAATGTTACCAAGAACCAAAGCGCTATATTGTTGCAGGGATCAGTCTCATTTCCAAAAGAATGACCCGAGGCACGGAATCAGAAAGGAATGGAAGAACAAGGCAGAGGGAGTGGACAAGATGCAAGATGAGGTCAGGGAATGAGTGCAGGAATGAATGGGAGCTGAAAGAATCCGAATGTGTCGGAATGGAAGCAAGCGTGTGCAGAGGGAATGGCGGTTTGTAGACAGGGGAGGGGTGTAAGAGAGAACAATGGAAAGAGTCAAGGAGATGTCAAGGAGGGGAGGAAGGAAGGAAGGAAGGTGGAAGGTCAGGTTCGGAGAGGGCAAAGAAAAGTTGAGGAGGAAAGCAAAAGAGAAAAAGAAAGAGAGAGTGAGAGCGAGAGGAAGAGAAAAAAGAAAAGGATCCCTGGCGCGGTGGTGTGTGTGTGTGCAGGCAGGCAGGCAGGCAGGCACACGGACAAACGTCGAGGGAAACAAGAAAGTGCGTGGAAGGTTCGGCAGGGTGCAGATGGTGAGGGGAACAGAGAGGGGAACAGAGAGAGAGCCATCAACGAGCAGGAGACGGCAGGGATGTGCGTGAGAGCAATTGTCAAGAAGCTTGGACAAGGTCAAAGTCCTCGTCCGTTCGTTTCTCCTGTTCTATTCTTGCCTCGATCGTTGACTCTTGTTGACTTGCGAACAAACAATCGTCTTGAGAGAAAGTGGATGTGTGGATGTATGTGTGGATGTGTTTGTTGTGTGTGTGTGAACAAGAAAGGAGAGGAGGGAGGAAGAGAGTCAAGATGAAGGGGAACCCTGACTAACGCCAGGAGGATGAACGAGCAACGCAGAGACTTTACGAGCCAGACGAGCACGAGGAGCCCTGCCTTTGCCCAGGGCAACAAGTAAAGAACAACCCAATTGAATTTAGAGTGATTGAATTGCATTGTATACTCTCTGTAAACGGAAATCTCTCATTCCTCTTCATTCCTTCTTTCCCCCGCGCTGATCCCTGCTCCTGCTTCCTGTCACTGTCCTGAGTGAGCTTCGCTCGTCCTTGCATCGCATTACATAAAATGACTGGAGGAGGGGGATGCAACGGAGAGAGCACTGGACTCAATCCAAATGGGCGCCAAGTCATCTCTCACCACATACACAAGTGTAAAAATAGCCCTTCCGGCTTCTCACTCCTCATCTTCATCCTTAACCTCATCTTCTATGATTAGGATCAGATGGACGCGTCCTTTGGAGATGTTTACGTTCTCGTGTGTAGGGTGTCCCGTGAAAAAGATCGCAGTCTTGTGCGCCGCATGAATGAACGAATAGAGAGGGACCTTTTCAACATTGAAACTTACAACAAACCTGGATGTATGTCCAAAATGCAATTGACGCCCTGCAAGATAGCCTGTCGAAGGCGATTCGTTGGAGAAAGAGGAAAGAGGGGCCCTTGGACGGGTTGAGGTGACGGAGATGATGACGAAGCTAGTGTACGCAAGTATTTTGATGATGGATATAGAGGTGTTCAAATGAGGAGCATGGTCGGCGGCGCAATTGAGGATGGAGAAGAGGTGGGATATAAAGAGTGTATGGTTATTTATATAAAGAGGCAAGTCGGACAGAGATCGAACGACGGTTAGGGGGAGAGAGTTGATACAAAGGGACACCCGATATCAGAGTCGGCCACGGATTTATATACAAAGTGCCATCGAAGTGCTGCGGTTAAAAAACTGCGACCAAGAAGAGTCAGCTCCAAAAAGCCTCGGAGGAGTTGTCACCATCCGTCAACGGCTCCAAAAAATGCATTGCCTTTTTCTATCTTCAATGACGCTGTGTACGTGCATCGCTTTTCATGAACTGAGGGCAGGGCGAGAGCCAAAGCACAGTCTCTCTCGTTATCTGACAAATACTAAGGGTGCATGACAAATACGCTACCCGTTGCCTCCTTTGCCACTGAATACGGCCTGGGAGGTGTAATAGCAGCTCCGGGATGCTTTCCGATGCAACGGTCGACTTTACAGGACTTCCCTCAGGTTCAGGAAAGAAGATCGAGAAGAGATCAAAAGGCCAAGTAGCCAAGCTGCCAAGAGTCGGATCTTGTTGACACTCGGTCGTACTTGGCGCTTCTTGGCTCGACCCATCTTCCCTACTGTGCTCTTTACTCCGAAGCCATCGGCAGCCTTTTTGATAGAGGTTGATGCTACTGGAGCCTATGTAATTGCTGTGGTTTAGGCTGTAGGAAAGAGGTTGAGAGGGTCCTTCTTCGGAAAGGTACTTTAGTTACATTCCGTTTTGGCAATAATCACCCTTCTGATCCAAGAATATTTTGCTTCCTCGCGATCTGCAGTCGACAGCCATTTTGAAAATCTAAAAGTGCGGCGTAGATAGATACTCATGCCGACTACCGAAACAAGATGTGAATTGGGCACCATGCTGCCAACAGGGCAGTCTCCCATCACTAAACAGTGGAGGGAAGAGGGGAAACATCATCAGGTTGACTCAATGGAGGCCAGGTCGTCGGTCGGTAATAGCAATTGAGGCAAAGCCGATGAGTTCTTCTCTGTCGATGATGTGTTGTCCATTACACCATCAAGTTGACTTTTTGGTTGCTCTAAACCTGTAGAGTTGGAAGGCTGGGCGGGGGTTTGAGCTCTTTCTTTCTTTCTTTTTTTTTTTTTTTTTTTTTTTTTTGTTCAGGATCGTTGGTGGGAAACGATTCGTGTCCTGATAGGTGAGTTCAGTTCAACTCATCGATTTGTTTTTCGTGCCCTTGACGGTTCCTCAATAGTATAATGTTTGTTTTCTTCTGGATGGTTCACCTCTTTCTAACTCATGACTTTGCACGCCCCTTCACACCACCAAATGAACAAATGAACAAGAGCCGATAACATGACCACAAGTAGTAAGCAAATACATTTACGCGTCAATCGAGGAGAGTCAATGTTTGTCGATTGACTTGGAGTCGATCCGAGCGGCCAATTCTCTCTTTGGAGCAGTAGTGGCAATCAACAACAGCGTCGACAACAAATTTGATTCTCCTCTGTCTTTCCCCTCTCCTCCGCTTCTCGGTCTTCCTGCTGGTTGCCTCAGACAACAGAGCAACGACTTCGCAGTGCGCGTTTTATTTTTTCTCTTTCTCTTGGGTTTGACCCCCTTTTTGTTCTTTTTGGTATGCAAAGGACAAACGGCAATTTAAGCTTCACCTGAAGTGGCAGTGCTCAGGGTCACCTTTTTTCCTGGGTCAGTTTGTCCCTACAGTCCACAGCAGTTTTTTCTTTTCTGACCGATCCATCTTCAAGGGACAAAATTCGGCACCCACCGCAGCGGCCAATAGCCCTGGAGCTGCCGACTCTGTTTCACGCTGACGTCTTTTGTCGTGGTCAAGGACGCGTTTTGGGGCTTGCGGCAAAAAAAGGAGAGAAAGGGTGGGAGAAAAGAAGGATGTTGCAAAAAGACACGTCTCAAGTTAATTTCGCGTCTATCAAGAGGTGGCAAGGTTGCGCGATAAGGAGCCGTTCTTGAACTTTTAGAAAGCGGACGATCATCAAGAAAGGACATATGGTCTGGGCCCAAGATTTTTTTGCGGGAAGGCCAGAATGAATAGTGCCTTCTACTGTGCATTGAACTAGAAAATCCCGGGCATTGAGCTCCAGTTGCAATTTACAGGTTTTTTTTTTATTCAGTTTCCGTTTTGCCTCTTACACTAGAGGCAACAGAGGAGCGGAATGGTGGCGATCAAAAAGTAAAAAGAGAACAAAGGTAACGAGGAAGGACAGCTTGTGGTGTCAAGGACAGACAGAATACAAAGTGGCAAGAAATGAAAGGGACGGAGCAAAGTGGCAGTGCAAACCGTAATCCGTTAAGGTTTCTTGCCCTCTATAAATCGAAGGCCGATCGATTCGCTCCCAAGAGGCGTATGTTGATATATTTTGGTTACGAGTCGCACATTCTCTTTGCTCGGACAATTTGATCCAAGGGTCAAAAGACAGCTGTGGGGAGGAGGAAGAAGAGCATCGTTGCCTGTTTTGTTCAAGGTCGAACAAAAAAGATGGCGGCTGTGTCAAAGACGACCATTTTTTTCTAGATCCGAATGCAATTGTCTACGAGACAAGGGGTTGGATGCATGAACGAAATTAGTCGACTCTTGGACGGACAAGAGCGAATCGGACGATCACCCAAATGAAAGACGCTTTTCGTCCTGTCTCGTCTGTCCGTCAGACTGTCAGTCCGCCATTCCATTTACTTGCATCCTGCCTCTCTTTTTGTTGTTGTTTTGTGTTCCTTCTGTTTGTTTACATGTGCATTTGCTGTTGCGATGTTGTTTTTGCTCTGTGCGCTTGCTTTTCCCCATGCACAGATGAACACTTGTTTCTTTTTGCCTCCAATCAGTTTTTTTTATTTCCGGTACAACCTAGTTCTTTTTTATTTCTCTCCAGTGGGCTTTTAATAGCTTCGGTCGGTACAAAAGCACTTGCGGAATAGGTCAAGCAATTTCTGAGGATTAACAGACGGTAAACAAACAGGGGGTCGGGAGTACACTTCTATAGTCAGATAGACAGGTCTTGATCGCTCCTTCTCACTGCCGAAACAACAAAGCAACGTATTGATCGATAGGGCATGTAGATGAAAAGAAGGATACCTTTATGAACAGGAAGAAAAGAATATCAAGGTCGGAGGCCATCCCTTAGAGTGCGAGATTAACCTCTGCGCAATTGCTCGTGATGCACCTATAGCTCCCTCGATGTCCGATCAATCCAGACAAACTGCCGCTGCGGCAATAAAGAGGCCGACAGGAAACGATAGGAGTAACAAATACGTTATGTTTGTCACCAAACTACCGAAAAGACAAATGATAATGAGATTTGTAGATGGCTCTTTATCCGAGTGGGTCAAAAAGAAAACCTGACCTTGATTGGAATGATGAGCCTACCGGATCACGATCCACAGTGGTGTTGTTGTTTTGGCGTTCGTTCCGTCTGTTTTGCATTATTTGTCTATTTCATCCGTGCTCAAATAGGGTGGGTCACACTATTTGGTCGCGTATTCTCCGAACGAAACGCGATTGCACCCATTCCTACACGAGAAATCTGTTGGTCCCAGGCCTTCCGTATCGCCGACCTTGACCCAATTGGAAAAGGGGCAGTCTTGTCGTCCTCAATTGCCACTCAGAACCAGGACGCCTTCGATCTCCTATATCCAATGTCCACGATTCTCACTCTCATTCAAATCGTTACTCCTCGGAAACACTCCAGTAAGCGAAAATAAGGGGGGGGGGGGGAATGCTTGTTTTTAATAATTGCTATGCTACAAAGTATGAATGAAAGTGGCCATCTTCTTTAGTTGGTAGGGGCACCATAGGCTTCTGGCAAGCGCTCGATCGTATACTTGCGCTGGCTCAGGTACATAATGGGAATACCGGGGATCTTTCTTATCCTGCGCTTCAAATCACGATCGCAGGTGGCGACAATATAACACTTGTGTTGCATCACACGCTCCACCAGGCAGTCATCAGCATAGGTTCCTTTGTGCGTGCATGGCAAACGTTCGAAGCGAGGGTCACGTGCTACCCTCAGTGCCACCTTGAACTTGGGGCCAAGCTTCTCCAACTCGGCCATGACGCAGTCCGTGATGCAAGGAATCGATTTGGCGTAAAGACAATCCATCATTCCCTTGATCAGCTCGATTTTGTTTTGAATGGAGAAGTTGATGAAGTTGGTATCGACCAAAATCCTGTATGGAGGTCCGAGAGCAGAGTTGTAGTTGAAGAACATGGACGAGGCGACCTGAGGACTATTCGTATACAAAAAGTAAAGAAGTCCCGAGTCAGTTAAACTGGAGATAATGTCCTCTGTCAGGTTCGATCTTTGCGCCCTTTATCCGCTGGATCCTTACATGTGTCGGACAGCCTTCTTCTCCTTTTCTTCTTCTTTCTTCTTCAGTTTTTCCTGGTTTGCCTTGAGGCGAGCGTCATTTGGGTTGATGATACGCTTGACTAGCGCAAACTTCTTTGTAGTCTTTGTCTTGCCCTGTTCCATGAATAGAAAAGTAGCCTCGAGTCAGTTACGGACCAATTCTGGACGACGTCTACAATGCAGTGACAAAGTACCATTGTGGTTTATATTTCCAGGTCGGAGCTAGTCCGAGATTGCGCGCTTAAGAGAGAGGGAGAGGGAGGGGTCGGGCTCGGATGTGGAGACTGTGAGTCAATGAGAAAGCAGGGTCGACGGATGGGATGCCAGGAGCAAAGAATGCATGCATGCAAGCGAGGCCAGAAAAAAAGAAAAAAAAAAGACAAACACACGAAACAGTCACAGTACCACAGGAAACGCAGTGATCCGATCTACCTTCACGTGATTCACGTGACCCCGGTCGTTTGCCGCCAAAGCGCACCTGTCCGCCTGCCACCCTGGCCACTGGCTGCAGGGCGCTGGCAGAACAGACAGCCGGCTTTGCGTGAATGCCATGCATGCATCTTTTTCTCTTCTTCGCTCTCCTTCTCTTCCTCTGACTCGACAGTTGATTCCTCCACTCCCAATCGCCCCTTTGGTCGCGCTCCCCTGTCGACTGTCCAGTCCCCGACGCGAACGCACCGACGACGCATCTCTGCTCCGCCATCTCTTCCATGCTCCAGGACGTGCAGATGGAAGACTACGAGGCACTCGAGTCGATCGGCTCGGGCTCCTTTGGCATGATTCGCAAAGTTCGAAGGAAAACTGATGGACAGGTACACTTAATGCCCCATAGCCTCAACTCAATGTCCGAGTGAATACGATTGGGATCAATGCTCACTTGGACAGACTCGAGCATATCTCCTCCTTGACAAAACAAGCGAGAACGTTCTTTCTTCGCCAGGGAGAGAGGGGTTTTTTTGTTTCAAGGTTCTAACGCGTCCTTCCTTATAGATTCTCGCTCGCAAGGAAATCGACTTTCGCAAAATGACAAGCAAGGAAAAGGAGCAACTGGTATCGGAAGTCAACATCCTCAAGGATCTTAAACATCCAAATATTGTCGAGTTTTTGGAGAGAGTCATCGATCGGGAACATAGCTTCATCTACATTCTCATGGAATACTGTGAAGGTGGAGATCTGGCTTCTGTTATCAAGAGACACCGAGAGCGATCGTAACGTGCCTATGTGCTACCTTTTTTTTTTTTAGTTGGAGACCTTGATGCTCCTTGTGGATTTGTCAACTAACTGCCTGCCCTTCGCGTATTTCGTTCATTAGGGTGCCGATCCACGAAGACTTTGTTTGGAAGATTATGGCGCAGCTCGTTTCAGCTCTGGATGAGTGTCACTGTGGATTGGTCTTGGATGAAGAAACACAAAAAATGATCCCAAGACACATCCTGCATCGAGACTTGAAACCCGATAACGGTAAATATCCCTTTGCTTTATATAATGCTTATGGTCGAGTCGTGAGAAACTAATAGAAGCGTGTGGATGATTCGTTCTCTAGTTTTCCTGGATGGCAAAAAGAATGTAAAGCTTGGCGACTTTGGACTCTCAAGGTCACTCACTGACCCCAAGTTGAACTTTGCAAAGACGTATGTTGGAACTCCCTACTACATGTCCCCCGAGTTGCTGAGCGAGTCGCTCTATGACTCAAAGTCAGACATCTGGTCTCTGGGTTGTGTTATCTACGAGATGTGTGCTTTGCTACCACCATTTCTCGCTGACTCACAGTCGGAGCTAACGGCCAAGATCAAATATGGAATGGTGTCAAGGATACCAAACAGATATTCGGAAGAACTGAACCAAGTTGTGAAAGCAATGCTTCAAGTCGACGTAAGAACTGCATTGATATAGGCATGAGCGTAATGCGATTTGATTCAGAGGCTAACATGATTCATTTTATGTAGCCTCGGAGAAGACCAACGACCACCGAACTTCTTGCTGTACCAAAGCTGCAACTTTTCGCCAAGCAAGAGGAGCTTGACCGCAGGCAAGTCTATTTCAACGTATCTATGTATTCGTGCGTTGACCTTATCCTAATTCAGCTCATTGCACTAATAGGACTGAGGAGGTCACAGCACTGAGGAAGCGACTTGGTGAACAGGAAGGGCGGCTAATGTCAAAGGAGAACATGCTACGCGATACCGAAGCTGCCTTAAGAGCTGCGGAGCAAACGCTGAGAGAAAAAGAAACAGACTTGAACTCGAGAGAGGAGATCATTTTGAAAAACGAGGCCGTGTTCAGTCAAAAGGAGGAATACATCCGAGCCAGGGAGGCATCGTTCGTCGAGTGGGAGCGGAAGCTGAATCAGGAACGGATCCAACTAGAGGAGCGCAGACGTGAGCTGATCAGAGATTTAGAACGGGCGCCCGTCAATGCCGTCGACACTTCAAAGAGCCAGTCAGATGCCGACATGATGATCGATAGCAAGGACCAAAGCTCAAATGGCACATCCGCCAATATGGAGGGTCAAAAGGCAGCACCAAAGCCATATTGGACAGCCCCGTCAGCAAAACCAAATATTTTTTCAACAATATCAAAGGCCTCAGGAACTCACTCGTTCTCTGCTAACACGGGCACGAGGACGTCAATACAGGATCAACGACTGTCTCTTCGAGGGTGGGATACTCCAACTGCATCCGATCAGAGCGGCTCTAGGAGCGTTCCTCGCCGCAAGACCGGACTGAACGTAGGCCGTTCTTCTCTTCAGGGATTATCATCTTTCCGAAGCAGAAATCCGAGTGGGCCGACTGAAAATGGGATCGCCTCCTTTGGCACAGCAGAGTCCGGCGATACATTTACTGGCCAGAACGCGATGCCACGACGGCCCGCTAATATATCGGAGACCGTTGGCGGATCGACCAGGACTCCAACAAGCCAAGCCTTTAACCTTCAAGGATTTAATGGCAAGGAGTCGAGGCTTTCAAGTAGATTGAGTCAGATAGGCAACTCTACTACGGGGCCGTTAGACCTGTCAGGGACTTCTGGGAGTGCAAGTGCATCTGCCGTTGCCGGTGCCGCTGACGCCAGGAAATTTCGAGGAAAATCCAGGTCAGCTTCAACACTAGTCGCGTCTTTATCGCTTTCGAATACGAACCCAATACCCTCGAATCCAACGACCAACGCTCAAGCCGCCTCGGCATCTACCACTCCGCCTGCCTCCAGCAGTCAAGTGCCCAGCGATGGAGCTACCGCCGGCTCCAATGTCACGCAAAGCGTGTTTTCAGCCACCTCTAGCGCTTCATCCACTGCAGCAGGCTCCAATACCCAGATGGTCGATGACCAGTCATCTCACAGCTATCGATTGTCCTCTAATCCCTCAAGACTCTCTTCTGTACTTGTTGGCGAGAGTCGTCTAAACCAGTCCACTACGGCTGCCACAAATGGTTCGGTCACGAAAAGTAATCAAGGATTCCAATTCTCCAATACGACCGGCCTCTCGTTCTCGTCCAGTTCAAACCAAAGCTATCTTTCCCGAAGAATGAATAGTGGCCCAATGACAACGACAGCGACAACAACACCAGTGAATACCGCGCCCATTCGGTTTCAGCCTCAGAACCACCCACGACCTAGGACAGCACAATCCACCACAGCTGTGGAATCATACCCAGGCTCTAGCGAAACTAGCTCGCAGGGCGGAGGAGCAGGACGGGGGGAGAATACTGTAGGAGGATCTGCATCAAAGCCATCTAGTTTAGACGCCCACCATTTCTCCACAACACCCAAGAAACCTCATAGTCGTTTCGGTCAAGATCGCTCAGCCAGGGCTGGGTCCCCAAGCGATATTTTTAATAGGGACGAAGATGAGGCTATGGACTGGGATGATATTCCTAGCCCGTTTATCAAGAAAGGGTTCATGCGAAATCAGCCTCCTTCCATTGCAGGTGCAGGGAGAAGACATTCCTAATAAACGCAGGCCATCTATGTATTTTAGTTTTTGTTTATTCAAATAATGTAGAAAGGGCGTTGGTACAAAAAGGGTGGTGGTGATGATGGTGTTGAGAAGATTCTTGTCAAAAAAAAACACACGTCAACGTTATTCTCTAATCCGAAAGACCAGAAATATCTGAAAGATCGTCCAAAGAATCGTGTGGCGCCTCATCATCGTCGTCTTCTTCATCAGCGCTCTGGACTGCAGAAGCAACAACAACGGCTGGAGCAGCACCCGTTCCTTTACGTTTCTTGTCGGCCTGTCGTGCCACAACCGACTTTCGCTTTCTGACTTCTGTCACCGATCCTTCAAGCTCCTCATCAGGATCATCCGAGGACGAAGATGGCTCGCCAGCATCAGCCGAGAGCTTGCTCGACTCTTTACCCCGGCGCACAGAGGCTGTGGGCTTGACCGCGTAGGGTGAGGCTGATTTGCGGTGGTAGGGCAGCTTTGGAGGCATCTTGAAGAAGTATTGCTTATCCTGGAGGTTTGGATTAAAACGTTTTTAGTATTAATAATGGTCAAGAATGGCGGCGTTTTCCTGACTCTGCTTTACCAGAAGGATGGACAATGAAGAGGGAAAAATTAGCATGGGTTTTACCTTGAGCGTGCACTTGCGGGCGCTTGGCATGACCTCCTGTCGGGTCTGTTTGCGCATCAGATTATGATCGCATTCTGGAATATAGTACCATTGGTTCTCCAATGGCTTGTTGTATGCGTCCTTGCCCTTGCGTGTAATCTTGCCCACACACCGAGCTGCGGTCAAACTCTGCAACATCTGCTCCTTGATCTCGCTCACATCCTGACTTTCCAAGATATTGGGTTGACTCGTAATCATCTCATCAAGAAGCTCCGTCAATGTCATGGACTTCTTTTTACGAGCAAAGACCAAAGTATCAATGATCATTTCTGTGTAGTCCATCGTTGCCTTCTTCAGAGGTGCCTCAGGAGAGGACTCTCGAGAGGAAGAAGAGGAATAAGCGTCGTTCTCCACTGTCTTGTCCTCATGTGCTGCCTTGGACACCACCTCCTTAATGGAAGGTGCTGTCACGACTTTGGGAGCTGCCTTGGTCTCCGCAACTTCCTCCAGTTTTGGTACGAGTTCCTTGTGAAGTTTCTCCAGAGCGTTTTTTGTGTCGGTGGGTTCTGTGTGAACAGCAGGTGCCGCGATCTTGGTTGTTGTCGTCGCTGTTGTTGTAGTCGTTTTTGGTGTTGCAGTAGCTGTCTTCTTTGAATTTTTCTCAGTCTTCTCGGCTTTGTTCTCCTTGAGCTTGCTCGAGTCCATATTTACGTTGGCCGTCTTCGATGCGGTCATTGGACGCTTGGACTCTACAGTTCCCGCGAGATTATTTGCTGTTTCCTGGCCGGAAGACTTTGCCGATTTAACGGGCTTTTCCTTTTGACTGTGGCTAACGGGTTTGATAGGCAAGTTTTCCGAATCCTCATCCTTGTTGGTGCTGTGAACCTTGACAGCCTTTTGCTTTGGTTTAGGAATGTCTGCGTTGTCGTTGTTGTTGCTTGATGGGACTGAGCTCAAAACGACCTTGTGCACCTTTGGATTCAGAGGCGTAGTAATGGCCTTGGGTTTAGGAGCAGGGGAGGACAAAGGTGATGTGGCAGAGAGTTGGGCCGATGGAGCAACATTCATACGGCTGTTGGAATGAAGCGACAAGGAGCCCAAAGGCGTGCGAGGAGCAGGCAATGTCGATGTTGCGGCCATATCCTTTGCTGGCGAGGATGGACTGGACCAAAAGTGGCTTTCCTCAGACCGAGGGCTATCAGGGACAGCGTCGAAATCCTCGTCGTATCCTGCAGGCGCAACGTCGTGCAAGCGATCAAAGACGGATCGAGGTCTGACAGGTGAAGAACCAAATTCCGTGCCTGCATCCGAGGAAGGAGGTGGAGAATTGAACAGGGTCCTGGTAGTCGAGGTCATGTCGTATTTAAGAGTCTTGTGGCGCATGCGTGCGGTGGGCGTCACCATTCCGGCCATCCCAGCGGGTGATCCAAAGGGATCCCGCATGGGTGAGGACTTTGTTGGGGTGAGGAGCTGTTGGGGCTCGGCTGCATGGCGGTATTTATCATGAGAGCGTTGGGGGGTACCCAGTCCCGGTGGTGCTGGCTCCTTATAATGATCCTGCATGGTATCCACTTCCTGAGGACAGGGTTCAGCAGGAGTCCGGAAGAGCATCTTGACACCCACCAGATCCACGATGTCGCCATGACGGAGAGTTGTCTGTTGACCCGAGGGATATCCGGCGCCATTGATACGGACACCATTCTGTCCGAGAACTGTAATCTGAAAGGCGCCGACTTCGGGAGACCACTGTACGATGGCATGGCGTCTAGACACCTGTTTGTTGACACGACCGAGGTTCAATGTTGCCTGGGAACCGCGGCCAACAATGACGGGTGTATCATAGGATCCGTTGAGGGCCATGGTGGGAGCCTTTGATTTCTTTTGTCCAGAGGCCCTGGGTGCAGCCACTGTCGTCTTCTGGGCCGCTTTCAAAAGAAGGTCCAGACCGCCAGTGTTTTCTTTGTTCCAGTCCGCTACAGGGAAGAATACACAAAATAGGCCGAGTCAGTATCGATTGTATAGCAGGAGATATGCTGGTGAGAGGCGAGACGGAGAGATTAGTACCATCGGCGGTCTGGGTCATCAGGTCCATTGTACGAGACAGGGAGGGTTGATGATGATGAAAATCGCTGGTTGGGATGTCAGCACAGACAAGGCGTGGGTCTGTGGATGGAAGGGTAGGAGGAAGAGGTTGAGAGGGGAAGAGGAGACGGGCAGGAGAGGAGAGGAGGAGGAGGAGGAGGAGGAGGGGAAGGAGATGGAGAGAGCAATGGAATCCAATTATGCACACTCGCAGCACACACACAACACACACAACACACACGAAACGCGGCTTTGTTTGGTCGTAACGCGTTTTTTTTTTTTTTTCTTCTTCCTCGACTCCCCTCCCTTCTCGGACACCCTCTCTCGTCTCGTTCCTGGGTCGGGCACAAAAAAAAGAGATAAAATCGATCTCACCGGAAATATCACCCACGCACTTACTGCAATTGCCACGTGCGATTTGATCTACCACGTGACTTTTCTCTTCATTTCGTTTCGAATTCATTCCTGGGAGCTTCTCGAAGTTCTCGGTGCTTCCTTCGCGTTCCTTGCAGGCCAGGTCTCAGTCGTACAAAAGGAGGTGGGCAAAGTCTTCTTCCCTCCGCTTCTTTTTTTTTTTTCTCTCTTTTTTCTAGTCTGTTCCTTCACACACACACACCCATCCCATCCCCATCTTCATTCCTCTTCCTGCTTGACCCAGTTCCAACAGTGCTACCTGTTCCAGCGGCCCATAGTGCTCTCCTTTGTTCGATAACTGCCGCTCCCCCTCGCCATGTTTGCAAGGCAAATCGACCCTTTCCAAGCCTACAACTCGGCGCTCTCTGCCGCACAGCAACATCACAAGGACCTGCTCAACAGCGAAGACCTTCAGCATCGGCATGATCTAAACCAAACACTGGGTCAACTCCAACAACCCGAAATGGACGCCACCAAACGACGAAAGCGCTCTTTTGTCTTTGAGCCGGATTTCCTCTCCGCCTTGGACTCAGCTGCGGACACTACATCCTCGGCTGGCCCGAAGAGACCATGCAAGAAGGCAAGACGTTCATCAACCCTATCAATACCAGTGCTCTCACCCATAATCTCTTCACCAGAATTTCCCCCTCTGAGAGTTGCTCCCTCAACAAAGAAAGCTCCTACATCAGCACATGGTCCGAGCATCATTGATTTATCTTCGGGAGAGGAGCTGGTGGCGCTCCATGTGGGCGAGAGTGAACATAAGCGAAGACGTGAGAGCAATGCATCCTTTCCAGATGAGGACTCTCTACGCGAAGTCTTTGATGTACAAGAAGACGGATCGCTTTGCCCAACCATGGACCACGCGCCTGCATTACCACCGCCAACAAAAAGAACCAAGCGTGAGAAAGCGCGACCGCACCTCCGGTTCTTGGATCAGAGCGAGGAACACAAAGACAAAATGAAGTACAGTAGTAGAATGGATCATATCCGACACAAGCAAAAGTATCGCAACAACAATAGCGCCAGATCAAGTGCTGAGATGGATGCTTGGATGAGCGATGACGAAGAGCCAGAAACACCGTTGCCCATCTTCAAAAAAGAATCGCAAGCTTTGGTCCGGTACCAAGGACCCAAGTCAATGTCATTGGCGGAAGGGGTTGACACTTTGATCAAGCACCGTCTTATCGAGGACTCCAGCGACCTTTATTCTCTGC
This sequence comes from Entomortierella parvispora, assembly GCA_963573315.1. NCBI lineage: Eukaryota > Fungi > Mortierellomycota > Mortierellomycetes > Mortierellales > Mortierellaceae > Entomortierella > Entomortierella parvispora. The sequence continues at coordinate 4,216,408 of OY752140.1, forward strand.
AGGATCCTCGTGGTCATGAATTGGTTCTCTACCGTGGCTATCGAGGTAGTGATTCAAACTCTGGATCAAGGATGCACACAACGGAACCATCTTCTACGGTGATAGAAGAGCTGAGCGATGAAGATAATGACAGCAGCGCCGCCACATTGAACAACATGGCACGCTTTATGGACGAACTCCAGGACAAGATCATGGACATGGACCTGGACTGAGCAATCCCGGACTCATATGTAGAATAACACTTCAACTTGTAAATATAAAACCTTTGCTTATCTTGATCGGTCGCACATGGACAGAAAGTTTCATTTTTCCCCACACACCTCACTGCATTCATTTGGATGCTCTTTCCTCATTCACTGTCAAAATTCTGTTCATTTCCCATGCCCGTCATTGAAAGACCACCTGTGCGGAATGCGAAAGGCCAGGCGCTACGCTCGTTTTTGCTGACCGATGCCTCTTCACCAAATATGGCCTGCCAGGTCACCAATCTGGGAGCAACCATAACTCACCTCTGGGTACCAGACAAGTATTCGAGCGTACGCGATGTTGTTCTGGGCTTTGACGACCTTACCGCCTATCGATCAAATCTTGACCCTTACTTTGGAGCAAGTGTGGGAAGAATTGCTAACAGGTATTGATTAAAATGTTTGGGCAAAAGATGAATGGATGAGATATTTAACTAGAGTTCCTCAATGTCTACTAGAATCGCAAAAGGAGAGTTTACCTTGCCAAACCAGCCACACACCATCTATCGCCTCGACTGCAACAATGGTCCCAATTCACTTCATGGTGGCATTGACAGCTATAGTTGTCGTCTCTGGGATATCGAGTCAGGTTTGGAGGGGGCTATTGAGAGGGGTGCCAGCATTCGAATGAGTCTACTCTCGGAACATATGGATCAAGGATTCCCAGGACGATTGAAGGTGTACTGCACCTTTCGTCTCATTGACTATACACTCGAGATTTCCTACGAGGCGTTCTTGGACAGCCACACGGACGAGGAGCTTGCACGGCAGGCAACAATCGTCTCGCTCACAAACCATTCGTACTTCAATCTCAATGGTGTGCCGACACACGGTGACAACAAGACCGGACCACCCTCAACGGCGTTAGTGACAAACCACGTCATGAAGATTCAAAACATTGACAGTTATCTTGAAACGGACTCTACCTCCGTCCCCACAGGAATTGTTCTCCCCCTTGCACAAGTTCCTTCCATGGACTTTCGAATTGCGAAAGAGATTGGTCAAGACATCAAGGAAACGCCTGGAGGAGGCATAGGGTATGACCATTTCTATCCTGTGAAGCAAGCAGTGGAAAGCCCAGAGGACTACCGGGTCAAGAACGATATCCATCGTCAAACACCTCTCCCGTTGGTCTCTGTATACTCTCCAGAATCGGGTATTCAGCTCGATATGGCGACCACAGAGCCAGGATTTCAACTCTACACTGCAAACTGGGTTCAGGTGGACCGTGAGGTTGTCGACGTTGGTGGCGCCTCGTCTATTTCCCCCAAGGTTTCGGAGAAGAATAAGCATACGTTTGCTCATGTCGGTAAAGCCCGCGGTGGATATCAGCTCCACTCTGGCTTCTGTCTCGAGACGTCAAAATTCCCTGACGCGATCCATCATGAAACTTGGAAAGGCCAAGTTGTCCTGCAGCCGGGAGACAAATATCAATCCTTGACCACTTTCCATTTCACGACGAGATAGTCCAAAATACTGTTGTCGAACAAAATATAGAAGTTTATTTGTTGCTGGATCCTGTCGTTTGAGTTCCTGTAGGAAGCAAGAGAGCCTTTCTATGGTGGATATGATTGAAAATCGGGTATATGGTGGTGGACGGTGATCGGAAATCCGGGGGAGACTGAGGCCCAGCCGTCACATCGAAATCTTTCCCCAGAAAAATCGACCTCCCGGCAGTGTCATTGTCCCCTACGGTAGATGTCTCTCAAGAGACGCTGGATATCGAAGGGAGAGTGCAAGCCATCCAGCCTTCAGCGAAAGTTGTCTACAAAACTTGAGGCGGCCTCCTTGTATTGATGGATCATGTCTGGTAGTTTCTCTCCGTCGCTAAGTTTCTTGGCAAGGAACACGCCTGGCGCAGCAAAAATGACCATATGGAGACAGAATCTGAGGCCAGAGATAGATGACGGGTCCTGGATGTCCTTCTGTGTGCGCGTTGTGTTCGTTGCGGCTCTATCTGAGGGTCTGAAAGGAATCCTGGTGGAGACTGTTGTCTTTGCTGTTGCTTGAATCTGGTTCTGGGCAAAGACCTTTGTCATGGCGGCATTGTAGGTCCGCCTAGCAGCAGTGGCGATGGTCATGTCCATGGAGTGGTGTTGTGTTGAGGACGCAGGGATGTGATTCCCAGAGCATCGTGTTGCATGTGCAGAAGGGAGGAGAAGCGGGACTTAGTGCGCACATGTAAAATAGTACGGTGACGTGTACGGAATCTTGGTCCCTCCTCCTGTCGCTGACGAACGCGACAGAGGAGGGACGTGTGTCCTTCGAGTCCAAAAAGGGCCTCTCTTTGCGCACACAGATTCCATCACAATTCGCTTTTCCCTCTTACTTTTCCCTTCATCCATCAATCCGTTCCCGCTTGCACCTACTCGACTCGACCGCCAGCCAGCCAGCCAAGGACACACAGACAGCGCAGACCAGCATAACGCATATCCGTGCCAGCTCCAACTCCTCAACTTCCAAAAAAAAAAAAAGACATTTTAGCTGACCATGGTTGAAAAGAAGGCAGTGGCCATTCCCGTGCCTGCGGCAGACAACTCGCCCATGGAAGAGGATAAGCCTCTGAAGAAGACCCCCAAGGAGCTCAAGGATGCCCCCATCAAGGATGAGCTGGTAACGTCCCCTGGCATTCCCAAAGCTCACTTGGCCTGGCGGAACTGATCAGCCTGGGACTTACCTTTCGTTTTATGCCCTACCTACATGCAATAGTCCGAGGAAGACCTGGAACTCAAGACCCAGTTGGAAATGTTGATTGAGAGACTGAAGGTACGTGCATTCTTATCACCCCTCTTCGTCATCCTCTTCTCCTCCAGACCTTGCTTGTCCACGCGTTCTGACGCGTCGTTGTATCTGTTTTTCCATGTAGGAGTCCGACACCAAGCTCTACAACCCAACGCTCGAGACGCTTCGTACTCTTATCCTTACCTCGACCAGCTCTATGACCTCTGTTCCCAAGCCATTGAAGTTCTTGCGTCCTCTGTACCCCGATATGGTCGCTATCCATGAATCATGGCCAGAGAACAATGACAAGGTACATTTTGAGGGACATCATATTTGGAGCAATGGAAAGAAGTGGATCAGTCCGGGAGTTTTAACACCTTCCTTGAAATTGTGCAATTGTTACTATAGAAATTTCTCGCCGATATTCTCTCGATCTTGTCCATGACATATGATGACGATAAGCTGGATACTTTGAAGTATCGCCAATTGGGCACCCAAAATGCCATCGGATCCTGGGGTCACGAATACGTTAGGTACGGACTGTGCGAACAATATGTGCTGTATACAAATGGTCAATTTGCCAGAGATTAAGACTGTTGACTTGCAACACATAGACATCTTTCCACTGAGATTGGACAGGAATACGAGCGGAGACAGGAAAAGGATGCTGACTCTGAGGACCTCGTTAAGCTGGCTCTCGAGGTCGCACCCTTTTTCTTGGCCCATAACGCTGAGGCAGATGCCGTTGATCTCTTGTTGCAGTTGGATATTGTCCCCAAACTCGTGGGATTTGTGGACAAGAACTCGTACAAGCGTGTCTGTCTCTATATTGCAGGGTAAGTCTTGTTTTAGCCAACATTGATGTAAGAATACTAAGGTAATTCTGCTGTACTGACCAATGATTCATTGCTTGATATAGCTGCGTAAACTATTTGGAGTCACCGGATGATGCCATCTGCCTCCGAACTGCACACGACATTTACATGAAGCATAGAAAGTTCTCTGAGGCACTATTGATCGCCATTCGTATGTCCGACAAGGCCCTTATTCAAAACATCTTCAATACTTGCGAGGATCCGTAAGTCGAAACAATACATCTGCTGTCTGCATTCTTTGTTGATGGATATGTTGGACGAATATTAACCATATGTCGCCCTGCCGATGTATAGCTTATTGAAGAAACAGCTCGCTTTCATGCTCGCCAGACAGCAAATCTCTGTAGAGACCGAGGACGAGGACTTGCAGAACTGCCTGAACAACACCCACCTGACCAACCACTTCATTAGCTTGGCCCGTGAACTCGACTTGATGGAACCAAAGACTCCAGAGGACATCTACAAGACACATCTCGAACACAAACGCAACACTGGAGTTGCACAAGTCGACTCTGCTCGCCAGAACTTGGCCTCGACATTCGTGAACGCATTCGTGAACGCTGGCTTTGGTGTGGATAAGCTCATGTTGACTGAGGAAGACGACGGCGGGTGGATTTTCAAGAACAAGGATCACGGCATGATGAGTGCCTCGGCCTCTTTGGGCATGATCTTGCTCTGGGATGTGGATATGGGTCTTAACCAAATCGACAAGTACATCTACTCGGACGACGAGAATATTCGCGCTGGAGCTTTGTTGGCTGTCGGTATTGTCAACTCTGGTGTCCGTAACTTGGCCGACCCAGCCTTGGCTGTGCTTGCCGAGCACTTGGAAGATACAAAGTCGCTCACGAACCGTGTCGCCGCCATCCAAGGACTCGGTTTGGCGTACGCTGGCTCTGCAAGGGAAGAACTCTCAGAGCTGCTTCTCCCAATTGTTAGCAACTCGGATGTTCCCATGGAGATTTCCTCGTTTGCGGCATTGGCTCTGGGCCAGATCTTTGTTGGTACCTGCGATGGCGAGATTACAAGCACTATTTTGCAAACAATGCTTGAGCGCGCTGACGGCCAGCTGGGAGAGACCTATGGTCGCTTCATGGGTCTTGGTCTTGGATTGCTTCATTTGGGTAAGTTCGACTGTACATTTGAAAGATCCTCAACATTACCAAGACTTTGTACAATAGCGATCTAACTCAACACTACCTTCTTAATAGGCACCCGTGGTCAGTGCGATGTTACATTGGAGACCTTGAAGGCGATCGAGCACCCTATTGGCAAGCGCACCAGTGTGTTGGTCGAGATCAGTGCTTACGCTGGTACCGGCGACGTCCTTCACATTCAGCGTATGCTCCACTACTGCAACGACCATATCGATGCTGAGAGCGAAGAAGACGATCAGTTCCAGGCCTATGCTGTTATTGGTATCGCCTTGATCGCGTTGGGTGAAGATATTGGTGCGGAAATGGCACTTCGATCTTTCACGCACCTCATGCACTATGGTGAACCCGTTATCCGTCGCGCCGTCCCCCTGGCTATCGGCTTGCTCTGTGCATCAAACCCAGTGCTTTCAGTTCTTGACACTTTGGGCAAATACTCTCACGACACCGACATTGAAGTTGCACTGAACTCGATTTTTGCCATGGGTATGGTCGGAGCAGGAACGAACAATGCTCGTGTCGCACAGATGTTGCGCCACTTGGCCTCGTACTATCACAAGGATGCAAGTTGTCTGTTCGTCGTCCGCATTGCACAGGTAATAGGAGAAAACATTTATCTTTACAGCTGCCGATGGACCACTCCGTCATCAAATCGTTCTAACCGTTGTTTATTGTATATTTTATTACCAATAGGGACTTCTTCACATGGGCAAGGGCACGTTGACAATCAATCCATTGAACACTGACAGACAAATCATGTCCCCTGTCGCCTTGGCAGGTCTCTTGACCACATTGGTGGCGTTCACAGATGTCCGGACCTTGATTTTGGGACACCACCACTATCTCCTGTACTCCTTGGTGACGGCCATGTACCCACGATTCCTTATCACATTGAACGAGGAATTGGAGAGCGAGCCCGTTGCTGTCCGCGTCGGTCAAGCTGTGGATGTTGTTGGACAGGCAGGTCGACCCAAAACTATTACAGGATTCCAGACACATACTACGCCTGTGCTCTTGGCCTACTCTGAGCGTGCAGAATTGTCGACAGAAGAATACCTGGCACAAGCACCAGTCTTGGAAGGCTTTGTGTTGTTGAAGAAGAACCCAGACTATGTCGAAGAGACAAAGGCATAGATATTTTAAGTCTATTATTACAAATTAAAAAAAAATCCAGACATGAATTACCACTGATACTTTCTGTTTTCTTGCTGAAGGGTTTCTTGCAGAAGGGGCGAAACACAAATGTTACAAGCGCTCTCCATACCAAGAAAGTTTGAAGTCAAAGCATGTCACGGATGAGCTTTCCAGTTGCCTGGGGTTGGTGCCAAGCTGATCCGCGCTTCCCAGACCGGGGACAATGCCAGGTTTGCTCGTCAGATCGTGGACTGTTGGACGACTTTTGCATAGACGGGCAATCCATCCCCTCATCCTGTCCAGGTCGGCTTTTGAGTCTCAGAACCCGGTTGCCCTATGATGCATCGAACCCGGTCCTCGATTTGAACACTCAGAGTGCCATATCGATCAGTGCCGACGCTTATAGTAGCTGTTCTTGGCTTGAATCGCCGTTTCCGTACGAGTTCATTCTCCACAACAGCCCGTAGGACTTTAATCTTAAGCAATCAAAAAGTTGTCAAGTCATCTCATCAGATTTACAAATTTAAATTCCATGAATATTCATGAGTATTTACCCACAAAGTTGTGGTGGTCTCCAGTTGGCACTCGAGCTCGATGTTCAAAGTATAAAAGTAGTTTGAGATTTAATATTATATAAGGTCAAAGCTTTGTGAGCTAGGATGGAGGAGGTAGGGAAGGTCCTAGAACCCTTGGTCCTCGTGGTTTGTTCTCTATTGATGTTTCTGTAGGCTGTGGCTGTGAAGTTGTCACTTGTGGAGTAGTCGAGCTCTTGGCACTGGTTGGTGCTGGAGTGGAGCCAATCTTGGCCAAAAAATCCACTGGTTTGGTAAACTCGATCAACTGCTGGAGTCGCTTCTCCTCCTAAAGTTGAAATAGACAAAAGGGATTTAGAGTCAGTGTGTGCCAACGACCTCCCTGACCTCAGTCAACATGGATGTCCATCAGAAACTAAAAAGGATAAGTGATGACTTTACCTTCACCATAACTCCAAAGTTCTGTTGGAGCTTTGCCTTCGAGTCTCCGCCTGATTTTTCAAGCGAGACCATGAAGGCATCCAAGTCTCCAGAATCTTCCAACTTCTTTTGCTCGGCTTTGTTGGCATCATACTCGTCGATCCGTAACTTAAGAACACCCATTTCCTTCTGGAGTACTTTCAGCTTCTCGAGCAAGGACTCGTGCGTGTCCGCCTTTTGCTCCGTCTTTTTAGCCGTCGACTTTTTCTTTGCTGTTCTGTCGTAAAAGTCGTCATCATCATCGTCATCGTCGGATCGATCATATCTCTTGCCTCCTCTGGAATTCGATGTAGATACTAGTGGATGAAAAAAAGAGAAAATTCCTCGAGGTGTCAGCACTTGAAGTTCACTGTTTGCCAAAAGATAGTTAGCGCTAGAGATGCAAAGACTTACCTTCGCTAGAAGATTGAGTTCCTAGCATGCCCCGAGAGTCCAGTTTGATGCATGCATCCAAAGCTGCCTCTCGTTCCGCATCACGCTTCTTGCCCGTTGTGGCTTCGCCATAGACAGGACCCATTGTTGTGTCGATAGGGAGTCTGATTCTCGCAGTGTACTCTCGAGCATGCCCTGGTCCTTGCTCATCAATCTCAAACTCGCAGCTATATCCTTTGCTTTCCAGATAATGGCGCAAAGCCTTCTTAGGGTCCTTTCTATAGTACGCGTCTGGATCGACAGCTCTCCTGATTGAACCATCCATGATTGCATCCTCTGCGTCCTCTTCATCCTCTGCATCTTCTTGCATTCCCCTATAAGAACGCAATGGTGACATGAGGTTAAAAATTCGTGAATTGCAGTGCTCGCCGCCAAACGTCTTCAGCCGCTCTAAAACTTACCAGTTACAACCTTCATCTTGATCAGATTGAGTATCAGCACGCGAGCGATTCTGCTTCTCAATCATGGCCTGGACAAGTTTTCTCTCTTCTTCCTCCTGATCGACTTCCTCCTCAGTCTGGAAGAGGTATATCCTGGAACTCTCGCCAAATCGAAGTTGATCTCCAGGTTTGAGGGCAACATGCATTGCAGGTGGAATTTTTGATTTGTTCAGTTTTGTCCCATGGCTACTGGAAAGATCATAGATGAAACACTGTCCATTGCTCTTGAATTGAATGACTGCATGATACCGTGAAAGGGACTATAACGAACAATCAACATTCATATTAGTGCCCTATCACAACTCTTATACACATAGACGGACACATTTTTCTTACTGGGTGTTCCATTTCTAGATCGCACATTGGCAAACGACCGACTACCAGGAACTCCTTCTCAGGCACCATAATCTTCTCGACCACAATGCCGTTCTTAATCACTTCAAAAAAGAATTGTTGGTTCGGGAACCCACTCCAAGCTGGCTTTTGATACTTTAGTGGTGGAGCGTTTGGTACAGGCGCCTTCTCCTTTGGAAGAGTTATCACTGGTCGGCTTGCTGGAGGACCCATCGGTGAAGGCTCCCCTAAAAAACATCGACGGGATCAAGATGCAATAAAGGCAACGTATCAGCAACTGAGGCCGGCCTACCAGACCCTCTCTTTTCTTGATTCCGCACTCACCTTTCGAGCCGTTCTTCTCTTCTGAGATGGCGGTGGCTCCTTTGGGAAAGAGCGGTGGGGGAGGCGGTGCCATGGCCATCTTCTTCACAGGGATGGCAGGCATAGCGAACGATCCGTTTGTGCTCGGGGTTGAATTCTCGACAGACTCGGGTGTCGTGCTGTTTTTTGCCTCACCAGGTCCGCTGGTAGCGGGTTTCCTAACCGGCACTTGTGGGACGGCAAAGGACATGGCGGAATGGAGGGGCTGAAGGCGGTTAGAGAGCAACAAACGAATGAAAGAGACGCATGCATGCATGTTGCGTCCACAAGGAGATCAAGAGGCACGTGATTTGCCGCCAATTCTTACAGTACAATGTTGTAACGTGGCACCAAAGCAATGAAGATACAAAGTGTTCGTTTATTTCGTCTACTTTGCTTTTGCTGGGAGAAGCAAGCTGACGCCCATGCAGATACACGCCAACGACACGTATGGGCTGAGACGTTCACCTATTCAGATATATCATACAGCGATAAGAAGTTAGCTTCCCTCCGCGACGCCAAGGTTTCCGTGAATATCCACTTTTCTTCAGTTATTGTCCCATAATGCCCACTCGATCAGATGGAATGAAAGGCCACCATAACCGTGATCCCGTACCTATCCTTGCTGCCTTCCAGAAAATGCCAAGAACACTAGAGAGGAAACACAGAGCGAATTAGTGAATGCAAATGAACCGTTAATAGAGTCGGGCATGCAGCCGTTTCGTTTGTGTCTCGGGGTCATACCCAGTCTTGTTACGGTCAAGCAGGCGAGTCTGTGATTGAACGTAGGTGCAGGTGCAGATGACCAGAAGGATGACGAGAAGCAAACTTTGAAAGTTGAAAAGGGCCGACTGTCAAGTGAATGAACAGGAAAAGACGCGGTCAGTATCCTGTTTCTCTTCCTAATCAAAGACGCCGAGGCACTGTTGTCGCGGTTTTCCTCCTATCTGCTGCTCCGAAATCGGACTATACCATGATGTGGTGTGATGTGTTGCTGGGAGGGTATTGGATGAAGGAAACAATGTGGGGCCACGGTCTGGTGATGTTAGACATGCATTGAACTTCATTGAAGTGAAATTGCGATAGTGCATATCACGTGATATATGCTTTTGATTGCTTTTTGCGAGTCTGGGTCCAAGTTCCCACTGGACTTAGCTCCTCTTGGCTCCCATGTTGCTCGAGGTTCTATTTTTGCAGAGCCAGAGATGACCAAGGCAATGATCGCTCACAGGCTTCTCTTTCTGTTGTAGCCGTAGCTATTATTATTAATGTTGCTCATAGGTTGCTGGGCGTTGGGAGTAAGAACGCGAGGTAGCGTCACAGTGACGAGACGTGCAGCAAGGAGCACAGCACCGGCAGGGAGAAGGAGGAAAGAAGGAAGCCAAGAAGGAAGCCAAGACGGAAAGAAATGAAGCGAGAAGAAGAGAGGGACAAAGGGGAAGAGCGTGGAAGGAGAGCAGCAGGATTGATCGCGGTGAGACCCGCGCCCGCACCCACACCCGCACCGTGTCCTCGTCAGTGTCGTTCTTCTGTTCTCGGAGCACGAAAATGGCTTTGTGTCCTTTGCAAAACGCACCATTCCCATTACTGTACTTCTTTCTTCTCTTTCTCCTTTCTCTCTTCTCTCTTCTCTCTTCTCCTTCTCATCACATCTCATCACATCTCTTTCTCTTTCTCTCTTTCTCTCTCTCCCACTCCTTTTCATTTTGCATTCCCTCTCCCCCCTTATTTTTACCTCCCACAATGTCCTCATCTCTGAAAACTTCCCATGCTCATGCAGCTGCCGAGCAGCCTCACCATCCTCACACTCTGTCCACATTGGTAAGCCTTCCCTTTTCTCTCTTTACCGAGCAGTCTTTGACTTTTCTTCAGAGATAATAGATCTCATGTTGGCGACCACCGCTGTTTTCCGCGCTCGTGACTAAGCAATGGCCGATTTGAGTATCTAATCGCGAACTCTTTTTTTTTCTTTCTTGGCTGTCAACAGGACTTTCAGGGTGCCAGCAGTGCCGCTGCTGCCAACGCCATGCGCACGGAGCTTAACAGACTGATCTCTCAGGTCAAGGACGAGGAGGAGCGCAAGGTATGCTATACGCCAATGATGGGATTCCGTCCTGGGATGAAATGGCGTGTCATGAAGTGCGACCCTATTGCCACGAGAGAACAGGACAGATGTGGTCTGTTGATGTCACACCCGGGAATTGTCGACAAAGGCACGGAGGCGCCCTCTCTTTTTTGATATTACAAAGAGCACCCGGATTGTATATCCTCGACAGCCGACCCTCATCGGAGAATATTTAGCAGCGTTTGCAGAGCAGTTGGTCATTGCATACTAACTAGACGTATGACTTGTCGGAATCATTGCAATAGCTCTTCCAAAACGAGATGGGCAGCTTCTTCCTGCTCTTCAACCGCTGGCTGGCCGAACGCAGTAAGGGAACCAAGATCAACTGGGACAAGGTCAACTCGCCTCCAGAAGACCAAGTTGTGCCCTACGACAACATCCCCAAGGTCGAGAACAGCCCCCATCTCAACAAGCTCGCTGTTCTCAAGCTCAACGGAGGTCTCGGAACTACCATGGGATGTGTCGGACCAAAGAGTGCCATCGAGGTTCGCGACGGCATGACTTTCTTGGACCTTTCTGTTCGTCAGATCGAGGTATGACCCTACTGACCAGTTGCTTAACTGGTAGTCAGCACGTGTTGATGGATCGCCACCAATCCAACCATTTCTAATGCTCATTTTGGTTGCGTTGAATATAGTTTCTGAACAAGGCCAAGAACGTGAACGTTCCCTTCATCCTCATGAACTCGTTCAACACTGATGACGAGACCAAGCGTATTGTCCAGAAGTACGCCACCCACAACATCGAAATCTTGACTTTTAACCAGTCGAGATATCCCCGTATCAACAAGGACTCTTTACTCCCTACTCCCCGCAACCCCAATGGCGACATTGCCGACTGGTACCCTCCTGGCCACGGAGACTTGTTCGACTCTCTCCATAACTCTGGACTCTTGGATCAACTCATTGCTGATGGAAAGGAGTATGTCTTTGTTTCCAACGTCGACAACCTGGGCGCCACCGTAGACGAAGGCATCTTGAACCATATGGTCGAGTCTGGCGCCGAGTTCCTAATGGAGGTCACGGACAAGACTCGCGCTGATATCAAGGGTGGTACCCTCATCGACTATGAGGGCTCGATCCGTCTGCTAGAGATTGCTCAGGTCCCTGCAGAGCACGTTGAGGATTTCAAAAGTATCAAGAAGTTCAAGATTTTCAACACCAACAACTTGTGGGTCAACCTGAAGGCGATCAAGCGTGTGGTCGAGGACCGGGAACTCAGCTTGGAGGTGATTGTTAACAACAAGACGACGGATTCTGGCGAAAAGGTGATCCAGCTGGAAACGGCTGTCGGTGCTGGTATCAAGCATTTCCACAACGCCCACGGTGTGAACGTGCCCCGAAGCCGTTTCTTGCCCGTCAAGTCCACCTCGGATCTTTTCCTTGTAACATCGGATCTGTACTCGCTGACTCACGGAGAGCTGTCTGTGAACCCCAAGCGTATGTTTAACACTGTGCCTTTGGTCAAGCTGGGCGATCACTTCAAGAAGGTCAACAACTTTTTGGCGCGGTTCAAGAATCCCCCTCATATCTTGGAGCTGGACCACTTGACAGTGACAGGCGATGTCTCATTTGGCGCGGATGTGGTCCTCAAGGGCACGGTGATCATTGTTGCGAACGCAGGATCCCATATCGATATTCCCTCGGGCAGTATTCTCGAGAACAAGGTTGTCTCTGGCAACCTCCACATTCTTGATCATTAAAATTGTATCTTGTCTATACTACCATTGTATAGTGACAGGTTTTTGAACTAATGAAGGGAAAATGAGCCAATCCTTGCAGTGAATTACTCCCAAAGATTCATTGGCTGACGAACACCACTGACAGGAGTGTTCAAACAAGTTCCCTGGGGTATAAAGAGATGTTCCTCAAATCAGCACCGCCTCCAGCAAACCTGACTTCATTGTCGACCACCAACACAATGCAGGGAATTACCGCGTACTCGGTTTTACGGTAGACCTCTAGTTTCCTTTGATGAGGGGGACGTCTTCGGTGGTCATGGTGCTTGCTTGGACTGTTAGAAATTGGAGAAAGAGAGGATGGTGTGTGTGTGTGTGGAGGTTTTAATAGTGAAAAAGAAGAATAAGAAGTTTTGTCAAATGATAGAAGGCAACTTCGAACAATTCTTGATTGGTCTCTGTCTTCATGGGAAGACATCTCTTAGCGCAATTGATGGCGTAACAGAACAGGGTAAGCAAGTGTTGCGACGAGCTTTCAGTGGACCGTCCAAATGATAACGAGGTACTTCTTTGTGTTCAGAAAACCTTTGTCAACTCTCGGCGTCTAGCAGGGATAATGACAGGGATCAATGTACGCAGGTACCGTTCAGCACTACGCTTGGTTCTACCGGGCTTGTCATCTTTTTTTTTTTTTTGCTCTTTCACCCTTTTGGCAAGGAGTGGAAAGAGACCAAGATTGTAGCACCGATGTCCGTTTATGTGTACTTTTCATCCTGCCGGTGTCCAATTGCAATGTTGACCAACTGACCAACTTGGAATATTTCAGTGTCGTGTTTGCTACGCAGTGGTATTTGGGACAAATAGAGGCACCCTAGCCTGACTTGGTGAGATCACCTTTTTGGAAAACAGACGTGGCTTGGCGTTGGAGGTGCTCCTTCAGGTTTATTCAGTCATTCTCACTCTTGTTCCGTTGTCTGTGGTCTGGGACCTCAATTATACGATCTGTGTCAACCTTTCCTAATTGGATGCCGAAGGGATAGGAAAGTGGTTCTCGATACTGTGCTACACTACAGTCTCCCTATTCCCGGGCCCGAGGGTGTTCGTCGCTTTGTATTTTACGCGATAGGAGGCACTGTAAACAATAGCATAGCTGGAGATAAGAAAGGGAAACAAAGTTCGCATGAATTTTGTGAGAGCTCGAAAGCCAGAAAGACGAAGGATAGTAACTTTTGGGAGAGCGACGCGTGTTCCCTGTATGTCCTTTCACATTGTGTCGTTGTCCCCCCCCCCTTTTTTTTTTTTTTTGGACTATGGCCCTCACGATCAAGGTATAGACTATCTACAAGAGTTTGAACGACAAGGATTACGAAAAGAAGGCAATGTCGGAGTGGGCGATACGTAGACACCTCCGGTGGCGAACGGGCGAAGGTGGGGAAGGGTGGACGTGCCCTTCAACTTTATTTTTGTGTCCACATGCCCAATTTTTTCCAGTCCACAGCTCCGTAACGTTCAATGGTTTGAGAGCAGAGGGGACTAGGGGGTGAGTTGCGAGATCTACCGTTAGGTCACAAAGCTGATGGGAAAAATGAGGATGACATAAAGACAATCGGACGACAAATAGTCACTTCCGATCCTACCTTGCTAGAACGGTGAAGATCAACCCTTTTCTCTTTTCGTTGCTGAATTCTGTTCAGAATTCAATGAGTTGCTGGTTGTTATGGGTGGTTGATGTTTTATAAGTTGTAATCCTCAAGCAATTCCACCAAGGAGAGCGCCATACATATCAAGTATGAATACTTGAATGGCCCCCAACCAACTTCTTACCCCTCAGTTCCGCAACTCGTAATCCTACTCTGACGCTCCATCAAGGAGTACCCTCAAAGATAACCACAGACTCCCATCAAGAACTCTCAAGAACAAAACCAACCTGACCAAACTTCACAAGACCACTTTACCTGAGGGATCAGCAGGGATGACCAAGAACATGCTTTTTCACGTTCATTTGTCAAATAGCAAAGATGATATTACTACCGATTGTCAATGCTGTTGCGGTTGCCTGCCATGCCGTATCTTCTGCGCGACCCTCTATCATGGATGGACCTATCCGTCTCAGGGACCTCAACGCCGCTGTCGATGTGGACCATCTTGCAAAGGGAGGATTCAGGTGCAATGATCCTCCCACTACCCAGATGCAACAAATTTTACCTGCACTGGTGGGCGGATGGTATCGCGTCGATGATTACCTAGCAAAGTAATTTCTTGGGATATAATATATAAAACAACAGCTGGGTGTTCATCCAACTCAAAAGAGTATCTTCCTGTTCTGAACTTGCAGGGGAAGGATAAGGGAGTGACTTTTGTGGTGAGAAAAAGAGGAGGTAGTGAGAGCTCATTTTGGGCAGAAGAAATTTCTGGACTTGGAACCCTCGAGTGGCACGTACCCCTTCACTCGGACTGTTCGATCATTTTTTGCGACAACAGAGACAAAAGGAATGGGCTTCCTACCTTGTGGTCTAATCTAATATTATTCACGCAGGCCGCCTGCACAGATGGACCACTTCTACACTCGGTCAAGTACGTACTTTGTCACAACTACCAACTAGAAGTTCGATGCATCCGAGTTGATTTGTACTATTGTTCACATACCTTTCGTTCACGGTCGACTTTGCTTCTCCCATGTAGTGGATGGGAACCAAAAAAAAGGAATTGGGGAAACTCTGTGATCACCACTGAGCCATTTGATCCTTGACCAAGAGCTGACAATAAAGAAGGGGGACGAGAGGGGTCCGAAGGGGCAAGGAGGCTGTTTGTTGCAGAGGATTATCCGGTACCTCTCGCGTTAGCGTCGTTTTTGTGATCCCTTTTGTCCTGCACTAGGAAGGAGGTGACTGACAGAACAAAAAGGAGGACTTGTAACGGTGGTGGTTGTGGCGAAAGCGTAAATTCAGAACTGTCCATCGTGGACAAGAGAGCCCTCCTTCCTCATTTTCCAAAAGAGAGAAACACGCTTTGTTTTTATTTTCTTTCTCTTGTTTCCTCTTTTTGCTGACATTGTCCAATTGACATGGGAAAAAAGGCCCGTAGGACAATTTTTGCGGGGAGACAAACGCCCCGGTGATATTAATGAAATGTCTTCGTTCCCATCCGAAAATAAATCCGCCGACAGTTGTCCCTTTTGTTCTTTTACTCATGTTTTTGTTCTCCTAAAGCGTAGGATTGTTAAATGATACAGGACCACAGTTTCGAAGATGACTCTTTCTTTCTGCATTAACCGTCTCTTGAGGTTTGTTTCGTCCTGCCCTTGTGTTTGTCCTTGTCTGCGAATGTTTTTTGTGGTTTTTTTTCACCGGTCTTGTCACAGATTTGGTGACCGTTGTGGATATCCTGCAATTCTAGGGAAATGAGGGTTACTCAAGCCGTCCGCATAGTCTACAATCATCCTTCTTCACGCTCGTTTTGAGAGCAATTGCGCTCACTAGTTTCCTGGTCGAACGGTCTAACACAGTGGTCTCGAGACACCCAACACTCGACTGACCCAAATAGATTCGTATTGAACCGATCATAAAAAGTGCCGTTTTTCAAGGATCACACCGACAAGAAGCGATTGGAAGATGGAAGGCGATGGAGGAGGAACAAGTGAAGGTAAATGAATGAGAGGGAGTTGGTACCACTGTGGTGGAGTTGATCTTTCAGTACCTCTTTGAGAAAGATCACAAGAATAGAATAGGAGCCATGGGCGAAGCAAAGACTGTTCTAGATATCAGACAGAAACTCAAAAAGAGAGGAGAGGTGGCGCCCCCCTCGCCACTACAGTAGTCTACTGTACGCAACGTTGTCGGTCACTCTCTCGATCCCTCTTTTCTCCTCGCGCACCTCCGGGAAGGGCTTGTGCCTGGAAAAAATAGACAAACGCCAACCCTGGCGCGCACGCTCTCCCAAAAGTTGGCTCTTGTGGTCGAGAGTGCCTGCTGGGGTCGGAGAGGTATGGGCGATGAGAGCCTTTTCTGTCCCTGGGCTGGAGGAGGAGGAGGTTGAAAGTTTGGGCAGAGTAGCACAGGACCAGCAGAGCTCAAAATTAGTTTTCTCGTATTTTTATTTTTCTCTTCGCGCAACAAATGCAACAGAGGGGAAGGTGAACGAGTGAACGTGTTGCCGCGGACCCACAGGCACAAATGCAGAGAAGCGGAAAAGAGCATTTGAAAATAAAAATGAGATTGGACGAATCGGTAGAGTTGATTATTCTTGTCCTGAGGGTTTGCAGACGCTGCTGCCGGATGTAATAACTGGGACTTGGCCGGAGATGCGATTGGCTTGTTTGTCGCAAGTGGTTAGTAGAATGCCTGGCGCGCATTGAATACTCGTCATCTTCAACCTTACACTAGCGCGCCATTCCCCCCTCCTGCACCTGCAAGCTGCAACCCTCTTGTTGAAGCATCCCTTCGAGTACAAATAGGACCCCTTCAGTTTCTCCTCAAGACTTTTTTTTTTGTTCTCCTTTTCTTTTTCCTCTCTTTTTCCTTTCTCTTCACTCCTCAGTCTCACTACGTCTCACACGCACCTTTACCCCACACACCCCACCCCACCACACACAACACCATGCTTTTCAAATCCATTGCCGCCCTCGCCGCCGTCGGCCTCGTCTCTGCCCAGACTGCCAACTACACCCACGGTGCCGCTCACCTCAAGAACGCTGGTAGGTGTCCTATCACCCCCGCAGCATCTCATTCTTCGTTTCTGATTGAGGAGGTGCCATCGGCGCAGACATGAGAGATACACTCGTCCTGCCTTGCTCTTTTCTGTGAATTGAGAACCGACGACTTTTCTTTTTGGTCTGGTTCAACTGTACATTTTTTTTCGAACCCCGGATACCCCATCTTTTATTCTGGCAGCCTCGGGGTCTTATTGGGGAATGAAGGAAGTCCAGTTGATTGTCTTGGGATACTGGACGACAAACCCTTTACTCCAATACAATCCAATTGAGCCCTATTTTGTGTTTCCTGGAGAGTTCATTCTCCCTTTCGCAATGGGAAAATGAGGAAATATCAACCAAGCCCATGCCGTCAGCAAACCTTCACTGCAGCTGGACCAGGAGACCAGGATTTCGATGCAGCAGCAGGCAGATGTCACTGGCATCATTCCCTTTCACCACCATCAACACCACCATTGATCACCTCCGACATTCCAACCAAAACAGCTTGCTTGTTCCTGGCCCGTTAGAAACGAAGACCGCCTCCTTTTTTTAGGTTCTTGACTGGACCACACTAAGAATACCTTTTTTGACTGGCTGTTCCCTTTTTCTTTTATATCGCGCTGCTCGTGCCTGACATTCTTTTCCGTTGGGAGGACAGCATCCTTTGTGCTACCCTCATTTTCCCCCATCTCTTCCTGTTTGGATAACATTCCAGTGTTGTGTTTTTTCGATCTGATAATCAATTGGCGCGGCGCGATAGCGATTTCAGTGCAGCCCTTTGCCCTTTGCCCTTTTGTCCTCATCTCCAATCCAATTGGATAACCAGCCAGGGCTAAATGAACTAACCCCACCATCTCCGCACGCGCGCCTTTTTCTCTTTTGATCTATTAGTTGGCGTTGAGGCTTTCTTCACCTTCGACTTGACTGCCGATGGTATGAAGGTCGACTACAACGCCACAGGTTTGAACACCACCTACGCCATCCTCCCCGTCGGTTTCGAGTACCATATTCACGTCTCCCCCGTTCCCGCCAGCGGTGACTGCATGGCCACCGGTCTTCACTTGGACCCCCTCAACGTCGGTACCGTCAAGCCCTGCGACCCCAAGAACTTGACCACCTGCCAGGTCGGTGACTTGTCTGGCAAGCATGGCGACATCGCGCCCACTGCAGATGGTGTCATCGCCCCCGCCTCATACGTCGACAACGAATTGGTCTTTGCTGGCCCCGCCGCCGGCAGCATCTTGGGTCGCTCCGTCGTCATCCACAACAACGGCACTCGCATTGCTTGCGCCAACTTGATCGTTGATGGTTACGTCGCCCCCTCTGCCTCCGCCTCCGGAAGCGGTTCCTCCCCCTCTGCTACTGGCTCCGGCTCCCCCAAGCCCACCAGCGGTGCTGCCAAGCTCGTCGGCTCCGTCGCCTTGTCCGGTGTCGTCGCCTTCATGATGTTGGCCCTTTAAAAAAAAGAAAAGAACAAACACCCATTGTCCTTTTTTCTTTTCTTTTCTTTACCCTCTCCTTCATCACCTTGTTTTGTTTTTCAATCTCTCGTTACTACCCAAAAAAGTTACCCAACCAACTTCTCCTCTCCCATGCATTGCCCCCTCTCTGTTCTACCATCTATAATTTCTTATCACCTCCTAGAGATTGCATTTCTTAATGATGTCTTCCCTCTTTCTGGGGTTCGTTTTTTCTTTCTTGGAAGTCGGGTCACCTCTTTGAACACCACTTTCTTTCTCTCTGGGAGCTGGGTAAAAGCGTTTCCTGGCAAACAGAGATAGGCTGTAAAGGGTCCTGACGGATATGAAAAAACAAGAACCAAAAATAAAAAAAACAATTGAAATATTCCCAATCTCACACTCTATGAGGGGTCGACAAGTTGTGATGATGATGATGTTGATGAAGATGATGTTTATTATGACTTATTGAACAAAAGGTGTGGGGGAGGGGGAGGGGGCAAAAGATGATATTGGTATATTGTCCTGGCCAAATAAAAGGCGAGTGTGGAGGTTGGAAGCGCTGTCCTCTCCTGGCGGCTCTGCTTTCTAGGCTCTTTTCTTTTCTTAACGAGGGTCCGAGGTTCTCAAATGTTCAATGTCAGCAATGGTGACGCCATCATGGTTGTAGTCGTGGGCAGGGAAGACAGTATCGACGCGATCCTTCAAAGAGATGATCTTGTCCATGGACTTGATCGCGGTTCCCATATGGCAGGTACCAGTCGACAAGGGGTAGGACAGGTTGGGTTGCTTCTTCAAAAACATGTGGTTCTTGGACGCGTCGCCAATCATCAACGACTTTGTGGGGACATGCAAGAACGAGATCGATCCGGGCGTATGACCATGGGTCTCGATGATCTCAAACAATCCAGAATATTCCCAGGCCTCGTTCTCGCGCAAGAGAAGCATCTTTGATTCTGGAACCTTGAACTTGAGAGGTCCTGACAGATGTTTCATGATCGCGAAGACCCATCTAGAGAAAGTATACAGTGGTAAAGAAGAAAAAAGAATAGAAAAGCCGAGAATGTTGAGCAACAAGAACAAGGTGGAGTGGAGAGCGTTTGCCACCAAAAGTGAACAACAACAACAACAACAACCAGGAAAAAAGCAACTTACGTGTCACTAACACATGACTTGAACGACTTTCCATCGCACAGGAAGGGCTTTTCTTCGGGGTGGCTGACGACTTTGCATTCTGGGTATCGCTCCAACAAGTCCAGGATAGCGCCGGTATGATCCATGTGGGCATGGGTGATGCACAAATACTTGAGCGTATCCTTGGGGTGAGTCAAAACTGCCTCGACGGTCTGGACAATCTTTTCCTTCAAAGGGGGAAGTCCAGCATCGACCATCAACCATTCATGACCGCCCTCCTCTGTGGGGTGACCTCGGATCAAGAACGTGGCCACAGGCAAACTGAAGGGGCCCAGCGAGAAGACAAAGGTGCAACGGAAGAGTCCTGGTCTGAGTTCCAGATACTTTTCCAAATCGGGGACGATAGGTTCTGCTGTCTTGGAAGATCCCATGATGTATAGATTCCTTGAACGAGTGTCGAAACGGATGAAAAAGAGGAATGAAAGAGGGAAGTGGAGAGAGAGGGCTATATTTGTGAAGACAAAAGAAAGAAGACAAGGAAAAAGGGAGGAAGGACTCTCTCTGTCACTCTTTATACCTGGGTCTGGAACAAGTTTATCCGTGAGCGCATTTGACAGGATCAAGGACTCTTCTTTTTTTTCCTTCTTTGATCGCCATGGTGAGTTCGAGACCCCCCTCCCTCTTCCAAGGACCTTGCTCTTGGTCCATCCGACCTTACAAAACCAAAACATTTGCCTCTTTTCTAGTCTCCGGGCGCACAGAGCAAGGTGCAACAAAGCTTAATCCGGGCCGAGAGTATATCCGTTTATCCGCCAAGAACTCAGCCGCGACCCGAGTGGTGTCCGAGGACCGAGGGTCATTCGCGATTTCCGTTGCAACGGAAAGACACGTCCATCCTTCATCAAACCCGTCAAGAGTATCAACAATCTGTTTTCATGCAATTCTTTCAAGAACAAGTTGATAAAAAATGGGAGGGGACAATGCTATGGTATATCTGTCCAAAGGCCTCAATTGCTTCCTTCTTTCGCGTGTGCTCTCTCTTTCTGTTTCTACTTTTCATGATTCATAATAATAGCATCGCGTCTTCTCCAGGACCTTCTCTCTGATCTCGCCCCATTTCTCCCAGGGCTCGCGTTTGGTCTCCCAATACGAGCCTGCGTAATTCATCACCGTCTGAAACTGTCGCTCGCTCATGAGTCCCTTCCGATCGAGGCGCCGCAAAATCATCTCCTTGACTTCCCAGGGCAGACCCGCCAGCGTCCCAGAGTGTTTCTGAGATGATATGAATGTCACCGTTCGCTCCAGGCTCTGTGTCTTATACGTCGAGGTCAAGGCCAAAGCTGGCCACGCACCATTCGAGCCCGAGGAAGATGGAGGTGTCGGCAATCCAGAACGTATTGAAGCCAGGGCTGATTCCTCGTCGACGCTCCGCCTCTGAAGTGCTACTCCATGCGACTCTGGTCTCATTCCTTCACCAGCGTGAACAAAACTAGCCTCCTCAGGCCTCGATTTCACCACATCTTTGGCAAAGAGCAAAACTCGGCTGGTCACTAGGATCTCAAAGCACAGACAGTGCAGCTTGTTTGCTCGCCTATAGTTGTGGCGAACATAGGTTTTCAAAGTCGACAGCGCTAATGAGAGCCGAGCTCTCTCTCTTTCAGCATCCTGCTCCGTCAAAGCCGCCGGAGGACCGGTCACACCCGCCACCGCCGTCGCTGAAACTGTGGCTCCAGCGCCGCCATTAGGGAGTAGTAATCCTTGGATCGGTTCTAGTGCTGTCGTCTGAATAATAGCTGGCACCACTGTGGTCGAGGCAAGATGGTTTGCTGTCAATGCGGATGGGGGTAGTAGCGGCACTTGCAGTGGTTGGGCAACAGCAGCATGGGTCGGAGCCATGACTTCTCCTATGACCGTAGGTGTCGCCACTGGGGGAGACGGTGCATTCACTCCCACTTGAGAGGTCACACTCGCCAACGTTGACTCTTGTTGCTGCTCAGTCCACGATAAGCCCAGCGGGTGATGGGACGGTAAGAGCGGTTGTTGAAACAAGTACTGGAATTCGCTCTCGTGCCCTCCAAAGCCATGTCCATGTCCATCATTGTGAAGGTTGTCGCCTGTGAGCTCATGTGAATGTTCATCCTCACCCACACGTATGTGAAGCAGCGACGTGTTTGACCGCATGGTCGACATCAACTCTTCTACACCCGCTCGACTCAACGGCGTGTCATTCTGGCTCACATCCAACTCTTCAAGTGTACTGTTCAATCGCAGGCCGTGGCTCAGTGTGACAATTCCCAAATCGCCAATACAGTTGCATCCAAGCCCCAACACCCGCAGGGACTTGTTCACGCTCAGTACCAGCGCCATCTTGACAATTCCCGTGTCGGTCAATTGGCAGTCATACAGGTTGAGGGACACGATCGGACAGTTGTGAGATCGTAAGGCCTCGGCAACATATGGAATGCCGACATCCGTGAGTTTGGCGCCTCGTAGATCCAAATGAGTGATCCTGGACCGGGGCAGGGCCAAGATCTTGCAAATGTCAACCCCTCCAGCAAACGAAAGTGGATTCGCTCCCAAGTTGATATCCCGGAGCGAGAGTTCGTTGGACTCAAAAGCCGCCAGAATTGTAGACGCGCCCCAATCCGAGATTCGGTTGCCAGATAAATCCAGATGAGACAGCACGGTGCACTGGATGATCTTTGCGATCGATAGACAACCCACATCGTTGATGACATTGTCCCTAAGGTCGAGTCGCCTGATATTGCATGGCTTTTCTGTATCAGGTCGGACCATGATCTGAAATCATTGAAAAATTAAGAGATATTAAAGACTTTGTACAAAGAGAATGAAAAATGAGGGAGGCGATTGCGCGGACGAAAATCCAATCATTGTTACCTGTTGTAGTGTGTGAGCCTCCTTCTGCCCAAGGCCATTCTCCCTCAGATCCAACTCGACCAACGAGCGATTTTTGTATATTCCCCAGAGCTGTACAACCCCCTCAAATCCAAGGTGATTTCGTCCCAAGTTGAGATACTGAATCCGACACGCACTATCCGCCATGAGCCCTCCTACTGCCTGCGCTCCCCAAGTCCCAAGATTGGTATCCCAGAGGTTCAGATGCACCAAACAAGTGTAATACCGACTAAAATACAGGTCGTGGATGGTGATGGGTGAGAGGATTTTTCCCGCCAGGTTGATCAAGATGTCTGGTCCTGCATGATGACTGAGTCGTCCTGGGAGATCTTCAGCCTCCCCACAGTCGAGGTACAAAGGACCGTCCTCTGATCTGGGAGTCAAAGAGAGAGATCCTGTTCCCGTTCTTTGGAAATTGTCCCGCGGCGGTGGCCATCGCAATGATTCTTCCTGTTGGGTCAATCCAGCAGCAGCAGCGGGCTGCTCCTTTTTTGCCTTTAGCTTTTCCCGGCACAGATAGTCCTGTTGGATCTGACTGAGCACAGACTCCCCTTCCTCTGCTCCCACGTCGGGAAAGTCCTTTCCTGCTATTTCAAGGGCGTCGCTCTCCCTGTGAGGGTGTTGTTCCACAGATGCAAACCCATCTCGGGCAGCACCATCCACCTTCCACAGCACATCCATCATATCCCCGTTGAGCTCTGCCAGGGCTTGCGCAATTCCGACTGGCGGAACTGGGTCATCGTAGAAAAAGTACTTTGTCTCGCTTGGGGGAGGGCATTCTTCTCCATCGTCGTCCTCGTTGTATTCGTCGTCATCGAAGCCCCCTCTGATTTCTCCCAACAGACTCCCTCCCCCTCCTTCGCCACCGTTCACCGCAGAGTTTAAAAGTGCCTGGGTAAAGTCATTATCATGACCTCCGTGACCTGTCAATTGGAGTTGGCTACTCATGTGCGCCAACATGTTTACATCCTCGGTTAGGTTCTGTTGATCAAAAATGGAGGTGGACCATGTCGGCAAGTGGTGGTCGTGTGGGTGATGATTATTGTCGAGCTGGAGCAAGGACGCTTGGACAGCGGCCTCGACCTGGAGTGAATCTTGGATGGCAACCTCTTCCTGTTCAAGATCCTCAAAATATACTTGTATTTGCAATTGAGAGTGAAGGTCCTGCTCTTCTTGGTCCGAAAAGTGCTCGGGGGGTCCGTCCTCCTGTGATGGCCCAAGCTGTTGCTCGTGGTCCAGTGGGTCATGTTCGTTGTTGTTGTTGTTGTTGTTGCTATTGCTGTTATTGTTGTTGTTGATGATGATGTGGATAGCCCCTGTCCTCCTTGGTCTGGGTACTCTGCTCCATGATGCGATTGTGCGACTGCGCTGGGGACAGGCGTCGTTCTTGTTGAAGAGTCCGAGGTCAGCAAAATCGAAGAGGAGGCACGAGAAGAGTTGGAGGAGGACGAGGAAGAGGAAGAGGCAGTTTCGCCGAGGAGAGCCAGCAACGCAGTCTCTGTGTCTGCGGGGACGGAGGCCATGGTTCGGAAGCTGGATGACCTGGACCGAGATGGATTGGGCACAGACTGCGGGGAAGAAGCTGGAGGGGCTTGAGAAAGAGGTTGAGTTTCACTAGCACGGTCGGTTGAGTCGTTGTTGCTGTTGTGGGAAAATACGATCGGGTCTAGTATTGCGGAGGAGGACGACGTGGAGGAGTAGGCGAGGGCCGAGGGTGACTGTGGATCGTGGTCAAGGAACGAGATAGCCGAGACAGGAGGAGCCCTAGGGTTATAGGATGGGAGCATAAAAGGGTGTCATTCCAGAGGGAATAGAAGGATAAGGGCTTGCGATCACTCTGAAAAAGAAGGAGGGCAGGGGATGGATAGATGGAGATGGATGGATGAATAAAAGAGAAAATGTGCGAGTTGGATGACTAGTAGAAGGGAAGGGAGGAGGGAATGAACGAAAGAGAGCGAATGATTATAATAGATTGAGAGCAAGAAAGGAGCGAGTGCAGGCAGGATGACAAAGGCAAGGAGATGGAATGGGAATGGAGCAAGAGAGCGAAGAGAGCGAGCGAGCGAGAGAGAGAGAGAAAGAGAGAAAGAGAGCAGACGAGAGATTTCCAAGGAGGATTGAAGGAGGGAGGGTCTGTTTGTACAATGCGAGAGAATGAGGGTGGGAGAAGGCGAGAAGTGGCGTATGCTGCAGTCAAGTAGTGCAGTTTGTGCAGTGCAAGGATGCACCGCGCATGGACGCGTGGAGGGAAGGAAAGAGAGGGAATGAATGGGATGGGATGGGTAGCAAGCACATGGACAGCAGAGGCAGAGAGAGAGAGAGACACAGAGACGCAAGGAGAGAGCAAGAGAGAGAGAGAGAGCAAGAGAGACGCGACATGGTGAAGCAAACATCATGGTCCTAGGCAGAGAGAGACACGCACAAAGTGACCTACGGGAAGTGGCGCACACATGGTGGCTGAGGAGGAGGAGAAGGAAGAAGAAGCAAAGAACAAGAGGTGATCAGTCAGCATCTCCCTTCTGTGTTGTGGTGTGGTGTGTCGTGTTGTGTTGTGTTGTGTTCTGTAGTGTAGTGTTGTGTGCCTGGGAGGAGTAAGAGGAAGAGAGAGAAAGAGAGGAAGAAAGTGAGAGAAAGAACGACAGAGCCAAAGAGACCCACTGCTGCACACACAAAGGGGCATGGTTGCCTTTTCCGGAGTGAATGACGACGGACCCAAACTCTGTCCTCCCTCGTCCGGTCCCACTGCATGTGCCTCTGAGCATCTTGAGGGAAGCAAGGTGCTCGCTGGTTCCTTTTTTTCTTTATCAGATGGAGTGCAAAGGGTGGTGTTGGACACATGCCCCTTGCACCAATCTGATAACGCTGTTTTTTCATTCTCTCTCTCTCTGTGCTCTGCATTTGGGACTGTGGGAAGAATGAACGCTGTCTGTTTGTCACCCTCGGCGTCCTTTTCGCACTCCACTCGCTCTTTTGCCAACTGTGCCATAGATCGCCCTTCCTCCCTCCTCCTCCTTCTCTTCTCCTCGCCTCTCTCTCTTTCTCCACTCTTCTTCCCTTCCATCCCTCTACTCTCCACTCTCCACTCTCCACTCTTCTCCTCCTTCTCTCCTCCTTCTCCCATCTTGTTCAAGTCAAGAGACACTTTCAAAAAGAGAAAAAAAAAAAAAAAACTTCGTCCCATCTCATCTCTCGGTCTCATTTCCTCATTCCAACAATGATCATCACCGCCGCCATCGCCTTGAACCTCGCCAAGAGCTTGATCCTAAAGAACACCTCCTCCCTAGTCTCTTCCTCCGTCATCTCCACCACTGAGACTTCCACGACCACAACCGAGACCAAGATCAAGAAGGACAAGGGTTCCAAACCCGCTGCTCCAGAAAAGGCATCCGCCCCCGATGCCAAGATCCCCTATGTCACCCTCTCTGACTGCCATGCCTGCCCGACGCCCTGCCCCGAGGAAAGCCATCCTCATTACCCGTCGTACCTCAAAATCGATCAAGAGACCCCACTCTTGGATTCCATGCGTCCCTACACTCGTCATGTCCTCATTTCCACCGGCAAGGACGATTGGGAGACCCATATTGACGACGACAAAGACTCGCTCGCTCCCTATTTACAAAAGGCTATTAACGATGGCCAGGCCCGTTTGAAAGAAGAGAATGGCGGCATTGATCTGCCCAGGATTGTAATGACCAACAGTTCAAAGCACAGTGACAGCTGGGAGGGTGAAGGATGGCAGGTCGTTATCCTCCCCGATCAGATTGTCGTCAACAATGTGACAAAAGACCAGTGTGATGATTTCTTTGAGGCCTTCTTGAGACCCCCCGTGGGTTCCCTGACCGCAGCCGCGAAGGCTGAGCAGGAGACTGAATCCAAAGCCTTGGAAGTGGCCAAGGAAGAGGTCCATACAGACAAGGTGAATGGACACAGCCAGGATCAAAAGTCGGAATCCAACCAATCCGTCAGTATCAACGCAACCCAGAACGGATCCAAGACGACCGTGGTCACCACCACCACAACTACCACGACGACCACCCGCAAGGTTTCCTCCAATGATGGCACCACCTCGAGCTCCAGTAGCAGCAGCTCCACGGCTGTCGATGCCTCTTCCCCTTCTTCCTATCATCATCACGACGCCTCCACAGATCAAGTGCGCACCGTCAAGGCTGGCAACTCTACGTTCTTGGCCCACAAGTTGCTCACTCGTGCCGTCATCATGATTTGCTCTCATCGCAAGCGTGACAAGCGCTGCGGTGTCACGGCCGCCATCCTCCAGAAGGAATTCAAGCGTATCCTCCGTGCCAAGGACATCTATGGTGATTGCGAAGGTGATGTTGAGATCTGGCTCATCTCTCACATTGGAGGACACAAATTTGCCGGCAATGTCATTGTCCATAAACAGGAGGGCATGGCTGTCTGGTACGGTCGTGTGGATCCTTGCCATTGTGAGGCCATTGTCGAGTCGACTATCGAGCGAGGTGAAGTCTTGAAGGAGCTTTACCGTGGAAGCATGGTCGACTCGTTTGACTTGTCCCGGAAAAAGATTGCCTGGTAAGGAGGATTACACACGCTTCTTCTTGAGAACCAAGTCGTCTTACGTGAGATCCGCCTGCTATCAACGACGACAGCGTGTCGTCGGCCATCGACCATCTACGTTCTGCCCACTACAAACATTTACACCTCCATACCCTGTCCATCCGCCCGCCCAAAGCATTCTTTTCTACTTTTTCAATACGGGAACGATTTGCATTCTCCATCATTTTGTAGTTTTTGCTGCATACTATTTCCATCAATAATAACCCTCATTTCAAAGATTCAACCTGCGGACGAAATTCAATGCAAACTGATATGGGATTTATTGGATATCGAGGGGGGGGATATGAGGGCCATGTTGGCAATGCCTCTTGTTTTCTTTTTGTGTGTGTGTATAATTGATGCGGTGTATAATTGATGCGCGATATGGTAGAAATGAATGTTGCGTGCTTTTGAATGTCTCTGTCCCAGTTCAGGATCCTCTCGAGCATTTCTCTAGTCAGAGTCAGAGTCCTCTTTGGCATCCGCAGCCGCTGTGGCCTTGGCTGCAGCCTTCTTCTCCCGGTTGGCCCTTCGTTCTTCCTTCCTTCTTCTCTTCTTGCACTTGTGACACATGCAGATCTCGCCAATATCACTTTCACTCTCAGTCGAGCTCAGAGAATCCGAGCTCGAACTCGAACTACTGCTGCTGGAGCTGCTATCATCAGTGGACATGGGAAGCATCGGAACATATGCAAGCGACCTACATTTATCCATCAGGTCCTTATAGAAGCAGCGTCCTGTCTTCTTGTACAATCGCTCAATCTCGGATCGTAGTTTACGTGCCAGCTTTGGGCGAGCATGGCGCGTGTTCAACCACACAGTCTCAAAGTTGGTAGGCGAACAAAAGTTTTGGGTGATGGCAATGGTAAAGTCTATGATCACAGAGGGTCCAACAAAGGTAAATATCTCGTCTTATCCATTGCAAAAACGAATGGTTTGTATCCTGTGTGGAACTTACCAAGGTTCATCACGATATGGGGCCATCCACCAGGCACAAACATGGTCTCTCCTGGCTTTTGAATAACCTCAATCATCCCGTACTTCTTTCCCAACTCAAAGTCGTTGGCAGCAAATCGAGGATAGACGTGGTGAAACCAGGAGACGGCTTCCCGATCAAAGGGCTTCATAGGAGGGTCGTAGAGAGATTTCTCGATTCCTGGAGGGAAAAGACACCAGCGCTTGTGTCCTGCAGTCAGCGTGTTCCATGCCGACGTACCTATAGTCCAACCGAAAAAATAGTTAGTATCCGGGCAAAAGAAAAAGTGCAATTGCCTCGGGGTTAGGGTGCTCTTCGTAAAAGGGTATCCCTCGGCTCAGACTTCAAGACTCACCCAGTGGGTCAATGTGAATTCCCGTTCCACTTCTTGCGCCGCCAACCACGAACCATCTGAAAGGGGGTCGCCTGCGGTCTCCTGCCAGTCTAAAGATCATCAAGGAGTGACAAAGGAGGTCAATTCACAACTTTTCAGTCCGTGCATTTTGCCACCAAAATAACCCACATTCCCGATCTTTTTCCCATCCTGCCAAACTTACTGGAACAGATCGTCTTTAAAGAACTTTGGGACAGTAAAATCATCCAGCAAAGTGCTCGCATGCTCCTCCTCTCTCCTGGATCGTCTCTCTTTGGATTCAGAAGAGTCGCCGCTGTCGCGCTTTCCAAAAACCCTGATCACTTTTTTGGAATTGCCATCCGAAGGAGAGCTGGAACGAGGTCGTGATCTTTTGTTGCCAACTGCTTCTTTCTTATCATCGTCGCTACCGTTGGAGGAGGCATCCCCGTCCTTGGAAGATACAGCCACTTTCTTGCTGGAGGATTTCTTACTGGAAGAAGTTGAAGAGGACGAAGACGAGGAGGAAGAGGATCCAGAGATACGTCGCTTCTGAGTCGGGGTAAGCTTTCGTTTCACGAATCCAGAATCAAAGATGTACAGGGGCGAGTCGTCCTTGAGTCCGTCTGTCTCTGCGTACTTTAAAAAGTACTTCATCTTCACATATACATTGTTGCCATCGTCGTCCTCGCCAACCTTGAACGGTTGTGAATAGTACTTTTTCAAAAACGTCTAGTAAACAAGTAACAAGATGGAGAGGATAAGAAAAAAGACGTCAATACATGAAAGCCTTCACTTTTCACTTCTTTTTGGATCATCAGGGTCATAATGTCATACGTCAATGTTCCAGTTCTTGCAAGCTCCCCATCCTTCCATGACGCCTCGAATGACCACAGGGATGTTCTTTTCCTCATACGTTTCGATAAACTCTTCCCGAGAGACCTGGTCATAATCGATTCGTTTGAGGGTGTCGTAATGTTCTGGGATCGTGAAATCCTGCTGGGCGAATTGATGCTTATTCCACTGAAAGATATCAAGTTCTAAAAACCACGAGGAAAGACCATCAAGTGCAAAAGACACAAGGTGAGTGTGGGCGAAAGAAGTGAACGTCCTGTTGCTCAGACCTCTTCACTTTGTCCTGGACTGCCAGTGTACTATTCAAGAACAAAGTCTCGCTACGTACCAGACCGAGCCCTCAGTTTGGCTCGTCGAATACGCCGATGGTGGCGAGTCATCATTGGCGGCTGCATTTCAAAAGTTGCGATGTTGTCGTAAGGATGCAGATGCAAGGAAAGAAGACATGCATGCATGCGGAACACAACAAAAAAAAAAAAAAAAGTGACTGTTTATTGGGTCGGTTGGAACTCTTCGAAATCCTCGAAATTCTCGAAATCCATACCAACGAAGTCCTCAGTGATATCTTCGTTAATATGCCCCAGAGCCTCGGTGTTGTTCTCCAGAAGAGCATCGGTGGTCCCACTATCATCCGCACTATCCTGCACCTCTTTGACTTTGCGTTTCCTGGTATAAGTTATTCGAGGCTTTGGCGGGAAGAGAGGAACTTGAGGTTTCCATGCCCTGATTACTCCTGCCGAATGGATGGTTTCGCAGACTGTTGAAATTTCCACATGGCGAACACTCTCCTGTAGTCTGTCTGTTGTCACACAAAGAATGTTGGCGGCGTAGCTCAGCATCCGTTTGTAATGTCCAAGATACTCTCCCGTTTCATCACCACTGTAATGAACGTATCCCTCGCCCGGTTTCAGGGGTGGCAGACCTGAAATTTTCTCCCAATCATCGCGACCCTCTGGTCTTGGTACTCTTGAATGGAGATGCTGAATAAAAGCTTCAATGGTAGGAGTTGGTCGTTCTTCATAATTTCCTGTCGCCAAATCCCCGTACTTTGTCGACTCAAAAACTGTCAGTAGTGTACGAAGCTCTTGAGGTTTTCTTGAAACTCCTACTCTTGGGTATGGCTTCAGCTCTCTTTCACAATATTCCGTATAGAGATCAGGGTTCAGCTTGATCAGCTCTTCAAATTCTCTATGTAAAGAAGGAGGCAAATATCAGAATTGAGCTGAAAAGGTGAGGCACAAGACCTTTCATTCCAAAACCCATTTCAAAAGCTTACCCGAAGAGAGTGGGTATCCTTGTTTGGGTCTTAAGACTGTCGAAAACATCCAGGGATTTGAATATGTCGGTTTCCAGTGGCAGTGAATTGAGCCATGATGACGGATGAGGCGGCGATCTATAAATATTGGATAGAGTCATCATAGCCATGTCAAGTTCTCCTCTTTATCATGTTCGCAATGGTAAAGAGCAAAGATAAGAATTTTGATATGTGACATACCGTCTCTTGTCATCCAGGCCATAAATGAGCTTTACAATAATAAGGACTACGGCCATCGCGAATACTGGTTCCCGAATGGTTCGTACACGATAATCACGTCCTCCAGGTAGTTCATCTGGCGCTTTGTCCTGAAATATATGATACAAACGCATGGCACAAGGGTAGACTTCGACTACAATGGACAATGATATTAGCAGCGGATCCTTCCCACAAAGTTGGCTCCCCATAACAAACAGCCGCTGGACTTACCTGGAAGCATAAGTTCCTGTACAAACCGAAGCACCATGGGTGGAATGTTTGGAGTCCTGGGCTCGACCCCAAGCTCGAAGAACATATGATCAGATATATTATTTGCAGCATTGTGAAACACGTCAATTCCTCGGTGCTGTTAATGTGTTATCGCGAAAAGACTCTGGGTTTAGTAATTGTCCTCAGTCTACTCCATGAGGTTCGTTTCCATAACAGATATGCTATACCTTGGGTACGAGGAAATCCATGAGAGCTTTGCCTCGCATATCGGCTGGGAAGTAGTTTTCAGCGTTAAAGTACGGGATTGTTCTGTCCATAGTCCAGCTACTCAAACAAGAAGTAGATGTTGTTCTTGGTAAGTAAGGGTGAAGGAGTAAAAAGCACATCGTACATTGCAAATCCTTGTTCCTTACCGATAAAAGTCTCCCATGACGATGGGCAGTTTCAGATGTTGTGCCGATAGATAGCAGATGGCGATGGTGGACGGCATCGCCAACTCTGTTGCAGAATCGTTCATAAATATACTTGATGGCAGTGGCTTTCCAGAGGGCAGCGTCTTCCTGATCGGACCGTCACTCTTATTTCGCGAGAGATCCTTGTTCAGACTGTGGTCGCTATGATCGGCCTCGTTGTTCTCGCCGTCGTCCTCAGACTCGGAGGATGACGACTCGCTTCGCTGATACTCGTCCATATTATCTAGATCGTCTGGCTCCTCCCCAGACATGTCCGTTTTGTCCTTGAAGGCAGAATTGCTTGACTTTTTTGATTTTTTCAACTGTTTTTGGGCAACGGCTGCAGTGGCATCGGATCCAGATCCAATCTCCATGTCTGTATCAGCATGTTTGTCTACTCCGTCTTGATTGCTGTTTTCATCGCCCTCACTGCTCTCGTCATTATCGTTGAGGGTATCGTTGGAGGGCTGGTAAGAGGTTAAACTCGCCAGGTACAGGGTCCAGAACTCGTGCGCCACACTTTCAATCTCGGCTGGACAACCGCATTCATGGATCATAGCGTACAGTTGCTTCCTCAGGAGCAGCTGTACGCACTGAAGAAAATAAAAGTCCAAGTCTCTGCCGGAAAGAACTAGACGAGCGGAGGTTTGATTTATCAGAGTTGGAGCAGCTCAAAAAGATCAAACATGTCCATGCTAGATCATAGGAAAGTATGAAGGTGGTGGACCTACATCTAATGAGATTCTCTCTCACTTTTCGCTTCCGTTTTGGACCCTTTTTTACTCGCTGATAGGTCGATCCCATCGTTGTATCGAATTCCGACACTTCCTCTTGGAAACCCTGCAACATTTGGGTTGTTTTTCAGAGAGCATGCTGTCAGCGCATCAGAATCAAGTGTTGAACAAATGCGCGCTTTGTGCGTACCTCGAGTTGATGTCCCAGCTCGCAAATGAAGAAGCCGTTACTGTTTTTCCTCCACCGCCTCGAGCGGCAGATACGACATGGTGGCTTCTTGACCATGGCTGTGCTGAAAGGTGGGTTGGTGGAACGTCGAGTTGGAAGAAGCAAAGAGGAAGAGGTGGTTGAATGACCAAAATGGGCAAGCAATGCCAGGTGGCAGAAAGAAAAGAAAAAAAAAAAAAAACGAAAATAGCTGACACGTGACTTTTTGCTGGGAGCTTTCGATTTGAGCGGAGAAGCGCTTTTGTCTTTTCTTCATCAACACCACGCACACCCACACGTACACGCACACGGACCGACCATGAGCTCGAATCAGCTGGAGACCCATGGCAATGCCAGGACCATGAACCTCAACTCTGTCATCTTTCAGAACATCATCGACTCGCCGTACCTCCGCACCATCAAGTACGTGCGAATGCATCGTTGTTTGACGTCATGTGAGCGATCAGACCAACTCATGCCTCACTTCACTCTTTCCACTCTATAGCGAAATGGAATCCTTTCAAGAAGTCCAAAATGAAGCTCAAAGAAACGGTAAGTCGCCTTCTTCCTCAATGTACCTACTTATAGGATCCTCTTGTTTCCCCTTTCAAGTTTTGTCGTCGCCTGCCTTGTAAAAGAGAACGAACCAAGCAGATCAAGGCTTGACTTTTAATCGCAAGCGAGTCCTTTGGCCCATGGGTGGATCATATGTGTTGGCGCAGAGTTACATCTGATCAGAGCTAACCTTTACCCTTGTTACCTCTCTTTTGTCTCTAGTGAAATCCATGGGTAAGCCTTGGTGAAGAGATGCATTTCAAGAAGGATCCCTCACTAGGCGATGAGGCGGACATGGCACGAGCGACGAGGAAGCGCCCTGTGACATACACAGTAATGTTCAGCTCGTGTTGATTGTTCTCCAGACATTTGGACAAAGTTGTCTGGATTTCGGAGAGTGGAGTGGTGTGGATCGGGGGGAAGACTCTTTTTTCCATATTTTTATTAACCATGGGACCTTTGCATCTATGAAACGCTATTAGAGCCATTCCTGAAAGGAACAACCCCGTCGACTGCATGGGTTATCATGTACAAGTTCTGGACTCTT
This sequence comes from Entomortierella parvispora, assembly GCA_963573315.1. Taxonomy (NCBI): domain Eukaryota; kingdom Fungi; phylum Mortierellomycota; class Mortierellomycetes; order Mortierellales; family Mortierellaceae; genus Entomortierella; species Entomortierella parvispora. The sequence goes on from OY752140.1 coordinate 4,250,116, forward strand.
CCCTTGACTGTCAGGCAGTTGGAGAACTTGATCGACCATCCGCACTCAGTGTAAGTTGAATGAATTCACCCCTTACTCAACGAAATGAACTCCTGTTACCCAGATATTCACGTCCTTTCCATCGTCTTTAGCTACCTGAGAGGTCTTGGGTTTTTGTATTTGAGATTTGTCTGCAAGCCGGATCAGCTTTGGGATTGGCTTGGACCTTACCTGGAAGACGATCAGGAGATCCAACTACAAGGCGGAGTCAAACCAGTACACTCGTGAGTTTCTTTTTTGGCAGAGAAGAACGATACACATCTATGTGCAAGGTACTTGTGTACTTATGATAGCTATGTTTATGTTTTAGAACCATCGGCAAGATGTGCTACATGTTGCTGCACGATCAGAAGTTTCTTGGGCAGATTCTGCCTCGTATCCCGGTCCTTGTGATGCGCGACCTGGAAACAAAATTGGAACCGTATGCAGACGCAGGCCGCGCCAAGATGGGCCAACGTGATCACTTCAAGTATGTTACTCTTGAGAGTCGCTCTCACTTCCTCATATAATTCTTTATGAAGTAGAAAGAAGTAACAGGGCGCTAATATCGTCTCTTTGACTTGATTATAGGAAAGAAAGGTCTGACAACAGGGACCGAGGGGGACGAGGAGGAGACCGGGGCGGAGATCGAGGCGATCGGGACCGAGATCGCGACCATCGGGACAATTATAGAGGGTCTGGATCTCGGTACCGCTCTAGATCTAGAGATCGTGGCGGTCGAGATGATGGACGGGGTGGCAGCAATCGTAGGTATGATGACGACCGTGATGGTAGGTCATCTCGTCATCGTAGTTACAGCAGGAGTCCGAGCCGTGACCGCTACCGCGACCGCAGGGATGACCACCGTCGTAGAAGCCGTAGTCGCAGTCCCTCCAGACGTTAAGACATTCGTTCGTGATGGATTACTCGTTGCAATGAACTAGAATAAAGCGTGCAAAAATACAAATACGTCATTTTCATCCATTGGATATTTGCTGTTGCTCGTTGGGGAGGGGTTATACCTTCATTATTAAAGTGTTCCCGGACTGGAAGAGAGAACTGGGCGAGGAATGAAGGCAAAATGTTGAAGAGCTAAGCGGAAGGAAGATCTAACCTGTCTGTCATAAGCAGGTCTTTCGTCGCGCACGCGCTTGCCAGATTTTCTTTGTGGAATGGCAAAGTAAATCTGGATTGCTTCGTACTTGTCAAGTGAGGCCTCACACCGTCCTTGTTTCAACGATACTGCCATTAATATCAACCCATGGAGAATTCATTGTTACATAGCAATGGAACTACTCCCTCTGGTGTCCACATCAACAGCATCAAAGGCCAGGATGTCTCTGGTTTGACAATTGAAACGGATGGACTCTGGCGATGGTTTGGTATTTGAAGGACGCTGGCCAAGGAAACGCATCCGCTCTTAACAGTCTCGGCATCCTATACCGTGATGGCAAAGGAGTTCAAAGAGTGGTTTTCAGGGCCGCCGATCAAGGACTCGCCGACGCTCAGTTCAACTTGGGAATGATCTATCGCCCAGAAAACGATCGTCCCAAAGTTGTAGAGTGGCTCAAGAAAGCGCTGATCAGGGATACGCAATCGCTCAGTTCGCTGTTGGGGCGATGTATTATGATGGTTACGGTGTTGCACAGGACTTTTCCAAAGCCATTGAGTGGTATTTGAGGGCGGCCGTATTTGAGGGCGGCCGACAAAGGACACTCAATTGCTCAGTTCAGCTTGGGGTGCCATGTACGATACTGGTGAAGGGGGTTTTCGGGACTACTATTCGGCTTCAGAGTGGTATTTGAAGGCCGCTAATCAAGGTTACGCCCTAGCCCAGCACAACCTTGGCTACCTCTATCAATATGGCCGAGGTGTTCTAATAGACAATTCCTTGGCTCTAGAGTGGTACACGAGGGCAGCAGACCAAGGACTCATACAGGCTCAGTACTACGCGAGAATTTTGTATCATGTTGGCGACATCATCTCACAGGATAAGTCCAAGATCAAGGAATGGTATTTGAGGGCTGCCAACTAAGGACACGCCGACGCTCAATTCAATCTAGGTGCAATTTAACATTGGCGTCATGTACGAGTCGTGAAGAAGCTATGAAGTGGCTTAGAAGAGCCGCTGAACAAGGACATGTTAAGGCCTATAAAAGACTCGAAACATTGATTCAAGAAAGGAAAGGTGGTGGGGGTTCTCTGTGGGACCTTTATGATCGCCTCTTCGCCCACTAAGATGGCTCATGATATTATCCTGGAGCAGGGGTTCAAGTGAATTCTAGGCGGTATTTTGGTTAATTTTATTCACAAGACACTCAACGCGATGACGATCGTGCGCAGATATCATTGATCAGTGGCTCATGTATGCCACAACGAACTCGCGAGAACTTTTCAACTAAATAAGACCGGACTGAGTAATATACACAGGGTGACACGGGATTCGATGATATTAAGCGCATGAATGGCGGCAAGAGACGCGAGGTTACCCACAGAAACGCGAGAATCGACGACATTATGCGCTGGGATAGGGGCAAGAGACGTGAGGTTTGATGGATTATGCGCAGAGACGCGAAATTCAAGAGCACCATGCGCAGGAATGGTGGCAAGAGACGCAAGACTATGCATAGAAACGCGAGAATCGAGGGCTTTATGCGCTGAGGTACGGGCAAGAGACGCGAGATTTGATGGATTATGCGCAGTGAGGCGAAATTCTATGACATTATACGCTGAGATAAGGGCAAGAGACGCGAGATTATGCACAAAATCGCGAGATTCGATAGAATTATACGTGAAAATCGTAAAAGCACACTTAGCCTTTATGACAACTGGCGCACGAGAAATGGTGGCAACATATGACGTTGATACCGACCAAGGATTCGTGAAGGCCTATTACAGTTTAGGCGATTAACTATTACGGTCACGGTATTCTTCTTGATTACCAGAAAGCCGGGCAATGGTTCATGAAGGCTGCTGCCGAGAGAGGGGACGCCGCTGGCCAGAACATTCTTGGCCACATATACCAGTTTAGCTTTGGTGTGTTGCAACTCGCAATACTTCTAGAAAGCAATGAACTGGTGCATGAAGGCAGACGACTAAGGGCACTAGAACAACATTGGCGTCATTATCAAGAATGGCCAGGAAGTCCGCCAAGATTACTAGAAAAGCGATGGAATGGTTTATGAAGGCTTTCGACCAAGGTGTTTCGCAGGATTATCAGAAGGCCGCAGAATGGTAGTTGAAACCCACTCAAGAAGGAAACGCCACTGCCCAGAACAGCATTGACTTGATATATCATAATGGATATGGTATTCACAAAGGTTTTGGCAAGGCAACAGAGTGGTGGAGAAAGGCCTTCGAACAAGGACACGTCGGAGCGCAGACAAGACTCGAACTGTCATCACATGAGATGAAAGGGACTTAGATGGCAAGGTGGGGACAAGATGAAAGATTGGGAAGAGATGAAAGATTGGGAAGAGATGAAAGATTGGGAAGAGATGAAAGGTTGGGAGAAAGGTTGGGAGGAGTTGAAAGGCTCGGAGAAGATGAATGGCGGTGAAAGTCCATGGATCTACCCAAAATACATGTGAGATTACCCATTTGTCCAGCGTTTGAACGAATCTCGATTGGATCCGCAGCCAGGACATGGCTCCTACGCTTACACACCATCAAGCACACCTGATGACCTCTACTCGACCCTTCGCCAGACATCATCTTTTTTGCAGTTTATTTGAGACGTTTTTTTTACGATGCAGAAGGGTAGTTTGTTTGTTTGTTTTTGGTTTTTTTGAAAGTACACGGAGAAGAAAAAAAGACAAATCAACAGAGAGGAGAGGAAGAAAAAGCAGATTACGACTGGTTGTTTCCATTGTGGCCAAGGGTCGAATGAGGTGATTCCTGAATGGAAAGCTCGGTCGTCAAGACCTCGGTGGACAAGTTGGCTGCAGCTGCAGATGCTGGTTTCTCGATCCCGACCACCTTGACCTTGATACCACCAGAAACCCCCTCGGGCGCTTCATCATATAGCAGAGGGGAAGGGGTCTCATTCTTTTCCCCAGGTGACGATCCATTAGCTTGTCGTGATGGTGGTCGTTGCGGCTCCAGTATAGGTGAGGACATTACAAGATCTATCACAGCCTCTGGAGGTGGTGGAGGTCCTCTTCTGTCTTTGGGGTGGTGTTGAGAGTTGCGGAGATCATCACGCGGTGATACGGCACTGGTCCGAGACAATGGCTGTTGTTGTTTATGAAGGTGATGCTGCGGTTGTTGTTGTTGATGTTGTGGCTGAGAGCGGTAAGGCGGTTGTTGTTGAGACCCTGAGTTACCAGGGAGAGAAGGTTGTTGTGAACGTTCATGTGAATACGGTTGGGCGGACCGGTGAGAATTAACGCCTCGTGAACTATAGGTATCCTAAACAAAAAGAGAATCACCCATTAGTTTCTCATTCAAGATTTCAAGGAGACAGAGAGACCAAAAAGTATGTCGTTTCGCTTACATTGTCGGGCGGCGAGTAGTCTCTTTGCCCACGAGAGGGATCCTCGGACGACGTATAGGTATTGACCCCTTGCCTTGGGGGAGGTGGTCCTGCCGCTCCCGACTGACTGTAGCGAGGGGCGCCTTGGTAGTCCTGCGCTCCTGATGCACCTCCCCGATTTACATAGGCCGGTACGGGTGCAAAGACCCCTACTCGCCCAGATCCATCAGCTGGCTTCTTTGGTTGATAGCTGTTCTGACTATTTGCAGATGAGGGGTGTTGAGAGGGGCCATTCCGAGATACATATCCACCAATAGGTGCATGATCCTGCTGCGATCGCTGACCATCCCGGTGTGAAGTTGGAGAGTACTGCTGTTGCTGCGACGTCGGGTATTGGGACTGAGACTGAGAAGCGTAAGGGTGGTGTGACGAGCCCGTGCTCGTGCGTCCCTGAATAGGTCCACCACCACCAACTTGTCGTCCAGCCATTGAGTTGGCCTTGTTGCCTCCAACCGGCGGCCCTGCAACTGCGGAGGCTGTGCCACCTCGTCCAGAAGGTACTTGTGACACAAAAGGTCCTTGTCGCCGAGCCGAGGGGAGAGCAGCATGGGCAGGAGCAGTGCGAGGGGCTTCCCTGGACACGAGGGCTTTGATGGTTGCAACGTATTCCTGCTTCTTTGCGTCAGAGATTGTCGGGTCCAAAGTGATATTGCGACATCTCTCTTGCATGAACTGGACATTCCGGGTCTCGGGACACTTGAAGGGCAAATGATACGGGACCTGGTTACAGACAATACACGCGCCAGGGGTGATGGTGGGGACATAGGCCTTTCCTATCGACATGGACCGTAGGTTCTCCTGATATGCCGAACCGCCCAGTCTTGCTGCAGCGGCCGAGAGGGACTTTGCAACCCTGCCTTTGGGCAACTCGCCGGGTTGAATCTGTTTTTCGAGCAGGAACCGATCCAATGCAGCCAGCGCCAGTTCCTTGTAGTTTTCCGGATAATTGCTGGTCGCAATCTGTTGCCTCCGTTCCAACACCAAAGGAATGTCTTGACTCTCTGGGCATCGATCCCGATGGCTTCTATGGCAGACCAAACATGGCAGTGGCTTTCTTCCCTTCTTGCCCTGTCCTTCGCCTCTTTGCAAGGGTGACGATGGCTGGGCGCCACGGGCTCGTTTCGCTTTCGCAGCACCATCCTCATCCAAGCCCGCGCCATCTGCAGAATTGGGATCGAGGAGCCTGCCTCGGTTTCGCTTTGCGCCTTTTTTACCTTCCAGTTCGGCCGCCACCTCATTTGGATCCACATCGGACTCTATAGACTCGGCGTCGGATCCAGCCATGTCTTGATCAATGTAGTCCTCCTCTTCCTCATCATCTTCCTTGGCAGGTGCATCCTTACCAGCCTTGCGCTTCTTGTTTTGCTCATTGCCGTTCTCTGCGTAGGACAACACCGTCTTTCTGCGTGCGCCACGTCCCAAGGTCTCCTCTTCTTGGGCATACGACATCTTTAGTCGGTCTCGGAGTAACGTCGACCAGAATCCTTCCTCCTCATCCGCCGGAGGAGCATCTACTGGGATCTCCTCATCCACGAGTCCCTTGGTCTCTGTCCAGACCTTGGCGAAACCAAAGCCACTGACCTTGGTCTCGCCATTGTCGTTATCGTCATAATTGTGTTCAATCTTGCTTCGATCCAAAAGCGCATCCAGAGCTGCGTCGTCGTACTTGACATCCTCGTTTGCAGTCGAGTCCTCCTCAAACAGGGCCTTGGCGCCAAACTTAAGAATACTCTCCACATCCACAGGGTCCAAGTTCTCATCCTCCATACGCTCTACGATCAAGTGGTCCAGGATCATCTTCTTCTTTCCAATCTGGACAATTCGCTCCTCGGCCGAGTTACGAGTCATGAACTTGAGCACCAGGACCTTGTTCTTTTGTCCGATACGATGGGCTCGACTGAGCGCCTGCATATCAGCCTTGGGGTTGAAATCCACATCGTAAATGATGATGGTATCGGCCGTTGCCAGGTTCACTCCCACACCTCCAGCTCGAGTCGAGAGCAAAAACACAAAGACGTCCGAGTCTGGCGCATTGTACTTGTCTATCCTGGCTTGACGATCATTGCTGGTCGTGGATCCATCGAGACGGACATAGTTGTACCGTTCACCATTCAGGTAATCCTCCAGAATATCCAAGAGTCTTGTCATGGTTGAAAAGATCAAGACGCGGTGTCCGTTCTGTTTCAACTTTGGCAACATATTGTGAAGAAGTTCCAGCTTGCCTCCTGCCTCGATCAGACTCTTGTGAACCAGCTCCATCGAAGGCAGGTTTCGGGGTTCAATTCCGTCAATCAGATAGGGGTGGTTCAGACACTTGCGAAGTTCCATCAGGATATTTTGGAGTGAAGATTTGCGGTTGCTGGCGGTGCCTCCTCGGTTGGTGATTGACTGAAGAAGCTTGTGGTTGCGGGCCAACACTCCCTTGTAAATCTCTTTTTGAAGAGCGGACATACCAACTGGCACAATGACTTCGCTCTAAAGACACCAATTGCAAAACGGAGATCTTTGTTAGGCCTTGTTTTTGTGATATATCCTCAAGAAATAGATGAATATTTGTTCCGTGCAGTTTACCTTTGGAGGAAGGTCTTTGAGAACCTCATCCTTCGTACGGCGCAAGAAGAAGGGTTTCAAGAGCTAAGAAAACAAGGACATGTGAAAGTTAGGCAACTACAAGATCAAGATCCAAGGCGCAAGACCAAACAATACGAAAACACAACAGCTCACATACCACATGCAGTTCCTCCACCGCGGCCTTGTCCAAGTTCTCGTATTTCTTTTCCAACTCTGTCACATCTGCAAACTTGACAGGGTCCAAAAAGTTCATCAAACTGAACAATTCCCGAATGTTGTTCTGTAATGGTGTACCCGTCAAGAGGACACGGTGATCCACCGAAAGTTCATTCAGTTTCACAAACAGCATGCTGTTCTCGTTCTTGAGTCGTTGACCTTCATCGACCACAAGGCACTCCCAAGAGTTCTTGCGGAAGATGCCATTCTCTGCACTGTTGGCGATCATCTCGTATGTGGTCACCACAACGTGACACTTCAGATCCTGAGTACCTCGGTGAAAGAGCTCATAGTCTCGGACAACCGATCGAGATGCCTGTGGACCATAATAAGCAACGACGCGGAGATCAGGCGCCCATTTTGCAAACTCTCGCACCCAGTTGGTCAAGGTTGAGTTGGGCACGACAATAAGACAAGGAAAGGCCCCCAGTTGGTGGTAGAGAGTTGTGACCAGAGCAACCATCTGGATAGTCTTGCCCAGACCCATCTCATCGGCCAAAATACTATTGACTCCCATAAAGTGGTTGTAGCGCATCCAGCTAAAAGTAGCATCATCGCAAAAAGCATGCCGTCAGTCCAAAGATATCACAGCTATTGTAGATTCAAACAAAATCTAAAGGTTCTTACTTGAGTCCATCCAATTGATAGTTCTTTAGAGTTCCTCCAGCAATATACTCTGGCTGCACCTTCAGCTCCTCGAATGCTTGCTTTGTACTAGGCCTTGGCTGGACACTAGAGCGTCCTCTCTTTGCACGAGAAGGAATGTGAATCTTTAAAGAGGCGGCCCAGTTCTTATACGCCGCCTTGAAAGCAGCGTAGTGTGGGCTGTCGGGCTCGTCAGGGTCATCCCATGTAGCTAAAAGATAGTGCAAGTGGTAAGTCTTCAGTACATAAAATAGTCGTCGCCATGGTATCTTCCAAATCGATCCTTACAATGCTCGTAATCCAGCGACCTCCACTTGACGAAAACAGTCTGGATGTGATCCAGCGCATCCATGCTATCCTCTGACCCCTGCCATTCAGAATCGAAAATAACATCCATGATGCAGTCCACCTGGGTCCATTCAGAGGGAATCACTTCAGAAATGTCTGCAGGTCCAACTGTCTTCTTCCAGAACGCCTTGATCTTGGCAGAGGAGACGACTTGACAAGCCCAGTAGTATGGAACCCAGGTCACCTTTCGATATGACATGTTCTTCCACTTCACCAAGAGCTCTCGTGTTGAGTTCTTGGCTTGAGGCAAGGCTCCATCTTTATCCTTCGAAACCTCGACCTGAGTCTTTCGCCGGAAGATGCTAGTCTTGACTGGTTCAGGCTCATCGACCTCCATATCCTCAGCGCCGGGTTTATGAATGGGAACATCTCTGTAGGCGAGAATCGAGTCGAGCTCCAAGTCCCACTCCAAACACTGGTGGCACTTCCAGTCTTTCCTGTAAGCTTTTACGAGCGTGGACTGACTGATGTCTGGATCCATGGTTGAAAGAGGCTTTAGGCACCTGTCATGAGCGCTGTAGGTGCATCGGAAGCAACGAAAGAGGACCTCGGGTGCAGGAGCTGTGTCCTCTGCGACAGTTGTCTCGGACGCAGGCTCCTCTGATGATGGTTCTTTGACAATGTCCATACTACTCGACTGATCCTTATCCTTTTCTGTTTCGGCACCGGCACCTTCGGGGGTTTCGGCGTTCTTTTCGGGTGCTGTGATGCTTTCTGTCGGCGTGGCCCCTTCAGACGTCGAGTTTGGAGATCCTCCGTTAGCCGTCGTGGGCTTAATCACAGGTTTGGATATCTTGCCTTCCCATTCGTGGCATTCGAGGCACTCTGCGCCACCGTTCTTGACACACGACTCGCATCTGAATCCATGGTCACCCAGGCTGTCCACATATGTCTTCCTCAAACAGAGGCGATGGTATCCTGAGGCACAGCATTCGCAAAGCAATAGAGGTCCAAGAGGTTCATCGTCGTCTTCATCATCGCTCTTCTTCTTGGTTTTGCGTTTTGTAATCTCACCCCGCAGACCACACCTTGTGCAGAACGAGTGATGTGCTAGCACAAAGCTTGACTCTGTAGAACTAGGCAAGAGCACTTTCTTTGGTTTGGCTGTAAATGGACCTCCTTTCCTTTCAGGCCTTGCTGATTTCATGGGCGTGGTTTCTTCCGAAGAATCGTCAGAGGAATCTGCCTTTGGCTGTGGCTTAACGGTGTTGACAACTCTCCTAGGGTATCCTCGGGCAGACAGTGTTGGTGCAGATTCGGTGTCCTGCTCTGGGCTCGGAACATCTTCGCCGCTGGAGGCTGCTGAGGCCTTCTTCGATTTTTGGGTGCCCTTTTTGCTGGCGGACGTGGGAGTGCCATACGCACCATCGTCGTCAGAATCTACCTGTTCATTATAGTTGGTTCTCGCCTTTATCCGCGTAGGCCGCGCCAAGGCGACAGGTTTCTTCTTTGACGTGTCGCTGTCTACGGTCGAGGGGGTTTGTGGTTTTCGCACAGGCGGTGAAGGTGATGGGGGCTTGGTCTCTGACATCGAAAACTGGCTGTGCTCGTATTCTTGAACAAGATCGTCCCATTCTCCGAGCGCCTGGACCGATTCCTAGACGCGCATACCAAAGCAACAAACAATGATACTCCACGCGTTAATTTGCTGGGCCACGATGTTCATGTCACACACACCCCCTGAATTTTTTTCTTCTTCTTTGCCCCTTCTGTAAAGATCTCCGCGATCTGTAGAGATAGCGCGCTCCTTCTCACACACAATTGCCAGTCTGATCATCGCCACCCTTCATTGGGACATAGAGGCACCGTTGATGGGAGAATAGTGTCGGTGCGGCGATGTCCACGCCAACAATTCTGTTCGTTCATTTCCTCAACCGCCGCTACAAACGGATGACAGTATCGAATCTCTATCATAACCTGCATTACTTGGCGTCAACTGTAGTCAAGGCTCCCCCCCTTCATTCATTCCTTCTTGCACCCGCTTTCTACCCCTTCTAATAGTTTCCTTGATTCCCACTCCTTTTTCGTCCCTGTTCAGTTGACCCAATCTCTCTCTCCTATTTTTCCTTTGTTTGACCCTGCTCTTCCTCACTTGGTGATGTTTGAAGTAAAGGTGCTCAGACACCCCCTTGGCATCCGAGTTCCATGAGCAAGTTTGATCATGGCGAACATTCCTGGGAACCAACTCTTTCTATGCTACAATGTTGGTAGTGATGATGATCGTGGAGGTCGTGAAGGTCGAGCGACACAAAGGCGCCCATAATCTGCACTCGAGATGAGATTGAGGGGCGAGTCCAAATGATTTGCTGCCTGCTTCTTACCTCAGTTGTGGCTCCGTTTTCCCAAAGGACAGTGTACATGACAGCCCCACCATCGTTTATGGTTTGATCCAGGATTTTTAACGCGTTTCCTTTGTCGAGCAAGGACGGTTGGTCACCAGAGTCGATCAGGGACTGAGCAGATTGAGTTCCTGGGTGATCGATGTCCATCTATAAGGTTGAAACAGATGGGAACCCTGATTAGCATGATGCAACACATTATAGCATTTGAAGTTTGTATGAGTTGCGGGATAGATGGAACGATTGGATTAAAGGAATCATTTCACGGTGTTGAGTCTGACCGTTGAGAAAAAAAAAGAGTCAAGTGCGTGATTCGGGAGGTGCTCAGGCTGTGAGAGGAGACAATGGGTCAAACGACAAGACAGATGAAACGCGTCAATGTGGACGATGGATGAGAGGGGGGAGGAGGATGTGGGAGGGAGACGAGAGAAGGAAAGAGGGGCAAGTGAGGTCAGGGTCGTGATGAGGTGCCAGGAAATAGGCGGCTGTGTAAGGGCGGGGGCAAAGAGACGCAGAAGCTGGCGTGTTTGGATGCAGCCTGGCAGACAATAAAAAAACCTGCGCACGGAGCAGGTGAGTGTGGTGAAGGAGCAAAGATGAGAGGAGCACGATGGATACGACAGGAGCAACAACAGGAACGGAAAGGAAAGGGAGAAGAGCAATCGATGATGACAATGCCCCAAGAGCCGAGCTGGAAGGCGAGTATGGTGAGCACTACCGCAAAGGCTGGGGTAGGGAGCCAGCGCGTTCAAAAGCAGAAGAGATGGGGGAAGGCTAGAGTTGAGGAGCCATTGAGGCGTGCCATACAGGCAAGCTGGAGGTCCAACAGTCGTGCTCGTGGGGATGGATGTTGGGTGTGGTTGGAGACACCTCGACAGGTGGTGGTCGTTCGTCCGTGCAGGTGGCACCATGGCAAGTGCACAGCGAGCGCATGAAGAGCTGACGTCTCCCCTTGCTCTCTCGAAACTGCCACCGCCTCTCCCCACTTCACACATTTTGAGACGGGTCCGGGATCCCCTCCCATCCACGCCCGAGACGAGACGATGCTGACACGGTCTCCCCTCCTCATCCCCCTGCAACCCTTGCCAAGTAATGATATCCAAGTGCTGACCGATACAATTGATGGCTGGGACACTTGGTGGGGAGAAATATCCCCGGGATGTGCCTCATGGTGAGGTGCTTCTCCCCACCACCCCCACCCCCACCCAAAGAGCCAGGAGACCAACGCGCCACGCAGCTCTGACATGAACAAGAGTTCCTCTTGGAAGCAACGCACCGCATGGAGAGAAAGCTCCGTTTTCAAAGTCAAAGTTCCTTCCCAGAGACCATTGTTTGAGAATTGGTGGCAAACTGCTTCTGCATGTATGTCTGCATGGCGGAAGAATAGCAGAGTGTCGCCACCAAGGACAGGCAGCAATGGGGGTTGGCAAAGAAAAGGCAGAGAATAAAAAGTGGACGGATTGAGGGAGGCGATGTAATTTTTTTGGCTGCGGAAGAGTGGAGGTGTGGTGGGTGCGGCAGGAAGGAAGGCATGAAGGGACGAAATGCACTGGTGATTGATTGCACACACCTTTACCTTTTGTTGGCTTGTTGCCTCGGAACGATGCTCAGGCACGATCAGCTTTGAAGGGCGGGTCTGTGTTTAGGGGAGTGAAAAAGGACACGACGCAGTGTTGTGCAGTGCGGGTGGGAGAGCTGTGCGGGGGAGAAGGATGGGGATGGGGATGAAGGGGTGTTCCAGGGTCGGTGGAGTGGATGAGGGTCGCCAAGCAGGGACGGCGACGGGTTGTGAGCGAGAGGCAGAGAGGAAGAGGACGCACCGGAGACTAGATCTGCGGGGTCGTGGGGTCGTCTTTGAGGGCAACGGACGTTGTGGCAGATGGGGGGAAAAGGTGATTGCGGGAGAAGAAGGGATGGTGATGGAGACAAGGATGACAAAAGAGCGCCGACCGATGGGAGCGATGGAGACGAGCGGGTCTCTGCGGCGGTCATCAAGCCAGCCTGCGAGGGCAGGGAAGTCAGCCTGGTCTGGTCTGGTCAGGGGTCAGCCAGAGCGAGAGAGAGGGGCGCATTTCATCTCTTTCTCCCCCTCTCCCTCCCTCGCACAGAGTCACAGCGCGCGAGCGCAGGGCTCGGTCATTCGGTTCGTGCAATGGGCAGACGGGGTCCCGCCTCTGCCAAAGTGCTCGTGCCCTCTGGTCCTACTCCACTGCTGTCCTCGCATCCGTCCTCGCCAGCCATACCCTCCACTATGCCACATCGCATCCACCCTTTCTTCCGCTCCTGTTCGCCTTGTCCCGGTCCCAGGTGCCCGTGATCGCCACTCCTGGCTCCCGGTGCACCCCCAAAGACTTTCAATCGCGGCTAGACCAAATAAGGTTCAGTGTCCATGACACCTGACTCCGACCCCCATTGTCGCTCGCCTCGTGGAGGAATCGACTCGCTCGACACGCGCCGGGCCAAGATCTGCCCGAGCACCTGCGGTCCCGGCATCGGGACGCACTTGGCGTCAAGACTCTAGTCTCAGGCAAATTCTTCAGCTAGGCCGCTAGGCGAGAAACTGCATTGACCACCCAAACTTCGACGCGTCGAGTTTTGGGCACTCGCACTCTCCTCGTCAGAAAGTTCGACTAACAATAATCGAGAAATATCACGTGCTTTATTTAATATAGAATAAAAATGTCTTTTTTCAGGGCTTGGACTTGACAGTCGATTTGAGGTAAAAGTTGAGCGAGATCGCAGTCAGTAGGCACACACACATGAGCGTGGGCATCACGGGTTCGTCTATCATTGATGACAAGAAACATTATATGAGTCCAACCAGTAATACGGCTATCAACAATAGTAAATGGACACTGAAGGTGGAAACGAAGCTTACCATAGGGACCAGGATCCTTGTTGCGCAACATGGTGAGGCGCTTCTCATAGAGCCAGATCGCATAGACAAGAGTCAGTAATGCTGTCAAGGCAAGAAGGATACCAGCAAATCGCCCGATATTGTCGCCGGCGTTGAAAAGACCGACACCAAGAGTACCAAGGAGTACTGCAAAGTTCATCCACTTGAGGAATGTACGCTCGTTTGCGAAAAAGACCTTGGCTTCCACCTTCAGCACACCCACAACCTTCTTGGGCTTTGGAGGAATGATACGGATCTGAGGCACAGCGTCATGATCGTGGCTGGGACCAAGGAGCGGGCTAGTCTCGCGAGAATCCTTGCTTTTGCCTGAACGCCTGAACGCGCCGGCAAGGCCCTTGAATCCAAAGGAGCGCTTGCTGTTATTTCGTGAAAGCGTAGGTCTTGAGCTACCATTATGGTCGGCACCATACTGCGAGTCCACCACAACATCCATGCTTCTATGCTTTCCTTTGGCCTTTGCGCCTGACCCATAGTCAGAGTCTGGTCCTGACGCCACAGAAGATCTCCGACTGTTGATACTGTGCACCTCTGCTGTTGATCCAGCCCTGCTGACAGAAGGAGTATCGACTGGCAACTGGCCGTGCATAGAGTCTGCAGAGCGACCAGTATCCTTTTCGAGCTGAGCCAACCAGAATGGCAAAAGAGCGACGTGACTTTCCAAGAGGACGGCAACACCGTGAACGTACTTTGAAAAAGTCTCGGCAGACTCCACCAAATGACTGTTCATCAGCTCGGTAACCCAAGCTGGTGTTGACTTTCCTTCTGGCAACTCCAGCTTGACTTCAAGAATGGCGTAGTTGAATCGTGTCATGTCCTGTTCATACGCGGTCTTGGCCTGCATGGGGTAGTCAATGTCCATGCGACGCCAGTGGTTTCCAGAGCGAGAGACATTATCATAGTTATCCTCACGGATCATGCAAAGATCCGTATCCATTGAGAGCCTGACCCTCTTGTCTCCAGGAATTTGAAAAGCGGTTCTGTTATATACGGTTCTCAACACTAGGAAATGACACAAAAAATGATGAGATAATCATGTTCTTTGAAACAACTGCAAAAATAAAATAAAAAAAGGTGAGGCTGCTCCAAAATACCTGGCTTGAGCTTCATCTGGACGATGCATTTCTGCACATCCTTGACCATCTCTTCAAATTTGTCAATTTCAGCAGAGGACTTGACTCCTTGCTCACGCAACTTTGCGACCTGGCGCTCCATGGTGTATTCTCCCTTCAAGAATGCGTCCACATACTTTTCCTTGATAGAAAATCGATCGTGGTACTCTCCAAACTTGTTGACCTCGTGGTGAATCTTTCGCTCAACATGAATCTCGTTATTGGATGGGTTGCCATACCAGCGGAGTCTGATTGCCTGTGCGCCCTCCTTGCGCTCTAGCTTGTTGTTGTAAAGATTGAACGCAGAGTCGTCGAGGTACACGGAAGAAAGGGATGGGTCCAGGGACTCTGCATGGTTGGGTGCGCGAGGGGTATAGAGGATGACTGGCAAATGCTTCAACACCGTAGTCTTGACCTCCATGACGTTGTCGGGATGGACCCAGAACTTGAACGACTTGCGGTCGAGTCCAGCTTGGTTCGACATGCCTGTGAAGGTCGAGGGAGTGATGGGGGTGCCAAAGGGGAAGGTCTCGCCCCCGAGCGAATGGTACAGTTTGGAAAGACGCACGACGAGCGAGTCAAAGTTGACGTTGTAAAACGCCCGCGACTTGAGCTGGACCATGAACACAGGTCTGAGCTTGTAGGGCACGTTTTTCTGTGGAGAAGATTCAGTGGACACCGAGTCAGATAAATCATTTCTTCACCTCATAACGATCCTCAAACAGAAAGGACAACGGTGGTCGTCGTTTGTTTTTGATTCCACTTACATCGTGCTTCTTGACGATCTTGAGGAAACCGGCATAGTTGGTTCTGCAGTACTTTGAGAGCTGGTTGACATCATCCGTGATCTCAGAGATGGTTGAGGTAAGAGTCTCAAGAGCTTTTTGGTTGTAGCTCTCCTGGAAGGTAGCAACCTTCAATTCGGCGGTCGTCGTGCGCTCCTGGAGCTCTTCGAACTTGGAGTTGACAAAGCTGAAGACCTGCAGAATTGAAGGACGGGTAGGGAAAGTGCAGAAAGTATCCAGTGGTCAGAAATAAAGGAGAGCGGTCCACTATTTCATTGTTGAGAATGCATCATGTCTGTCATTCAAATGTTCTTTTCCCCACCTTGGTAAGGTCGCTGTCCAGGGTCTGGCCAAAGATGCCTTCATCGCGCTCAGTCCAACCTGCGGGCTTGTTGAGTCCCTCCTCCAGTTGCTTCTTCAAGGCATTGTACTGCACATAGCTATCCTTCCACTGGGGATTGATGGAATCCTCCAGATTGTCACCAAACTTCATGGCGCTTAGAGTGTGTGAGGATGCGGAGAATGGGAAGAAAGTGACGGGTTGATCTCCTTGAGGTCAATGAACAAGCGGAGGAAGGAGATAATGAGAGAGTGAGGATGGAGTGGGGAGGGAAGGGGAAGGAGAAGAAAAGAGCGAGGAAAAAAGAAGCAAAAAATCGAGCGGATCGTGCCCAAGAGACCGATGGTTTCTGCGCTTCTTTTTATTTTTCTCTTTCTCTTCTCCGCGACCGGACCATGGTCGCGATAGACATCTCTTTTCCAGCCCTCGACCCTGTCGAATGTCCGGTTCTCTTCCTTCCCTGTAGACTTTTACAGCATTTGCTCGCTCCTCTCTCATTCTCACTCACTCACTCACACACTTGATCTATTTCATCGGATATCAGCATTCTTGAGGCTCTTCTCGTTCATTATCGACTACAAAAAGTGCTGCCGTTCTTATCCGCATCTCTCCCAGCAAACTTCTGCCCGTTGCATTTCACTCCCCGGCTTTTGGCGCTTATCCATCGGACCTGTACAGCAGGGCCAGCCAGAGAAAGAGCCAGCAGGCGCATGTGCAACCAGCGATCCACACAGAAGCGAATCAAATCCCATTTTCGATCTCCACTCTTACCCCGCCGAAAATGGTAGAGACAAATTGCAAGCCAGCTGTGAAGATCCGTTTCCTCTCTCGGCTCTGAGGCAGAAAAGTGATCCAGCAGCTGTGGGACACCACAAATCCACGTCCACTCGTCTACGCCCTTGAGCAAACGTGCTCAGACAGACCCGAACTCTATCGTTACATGTCCAAGCGATAAAAATGCACGGTCAATTGCCGCCGCTGCATCGGGTTCTGTGCTCTGTTAGTCCGCCAGCAGCTGGACATGATCTACAGTCATCCACTGCTGTTCTGCCGCTGGAGAGTCCGCCGACTTAAGACTGTCAACATGCCCTTCCTCTTCCCTCTTTCATCCTGCAGGTTCCAGAGTTTTCTGTTTCTCCTCTCCTGACTTCTCCTGTCCCAAGTCGGCGTTGACCAAGCACCCCATGTAAATCAAACTTGCGCTTCCATGGGTCTGACATTACATTCGCGATTGAAATTTCTTTCACGTGATCAACAAAGTGACTGTTCATTTCTGATTGTTGTTTCTTTTTTTTCTTTTTTTTTGCCATGCATTTCAACCATCTCCCTCTCATCAACACCATACAGACATCACATTCACCATGGTCACCCGTAACAACATCCAGCGCCCAAAGTTCAACTTGCAGAAGCTCGGACGTGTCAGAAAGCAGGCTTTGAAGTCCAACGCAACGTCATACAAGTCTGTCGTCTCTACCAGCATTCAGCATGTTCGTCGTATCTCTAAAAAGAAGGCCCAGCAAAAGGGAAAGAACTTGAAGCACATGTTGGACTCTGCTCTCGTCAAGGCCGGTGGTGTTCGTGAGGCTACCATGAAGGGTAATGACTTGGAAAAGTTGTGGACGTTCCGGCCCTCAAGCCTGTCCTTTGTCGGCGGATTACCTCCCATTACGATGATTTTATTGACCCATCAAAACCACCACGGCAAATGTCTAACCGAACCTGTTTTCTTTCTCGTTGCAATCTTGTAGAGGCTCCCATTCAAAAGGAAGAGCCAGTTGTTGTCAAGGCTGTCCCCTCCGGTCGCGGAACGACGCTCGGCGCTCCCTCTGGTATGTGATACCCCTGAATTTCTGTTTGTTGCTGACATATACCGTCCATCAAAAACTCTAAAGAACTGACTTTGGATGTTCCCTTCATTGTGTTTGTAGCCTAAGCAGTGCATGGACTAGGACAGCAGCATTCCAGAGGAACACCAATACACATTGCATCGACACCCGTCTTGAATTTTTTTGTACAATACTTTTTTCATCCTACAATAAAACAGCATCCCCGATTTGTACGTCGGGCAGGTGTTCAGATATCCATCTCTAAGAGTATTTTTTCCGAAAAGCCAGGCTCCATGGCTCCATGTACGCGTCCAACAGGATACAATTGCAGAATGGTAGATATGGATGGGTTGAACTGGAACATGGCTGACGGAAAGGAGGACAGAAGCACAATGCCATCATTCGGTGGCTGAGCTTTTCTCTTGCTCTTTGGAGCTTCGCCTTGTCTCAATGCCTTTTTTTTCCCTTTCATCATTTGTTGTACAGCTGTTTGCCCTCTCTCTGCGTTGTCCGTCATCTCTGATACCAACGTCGTTGCGACCACACTTAATTCATCATGCCAGCTGATTCCATCATTCCGAACATTCCCGGCCATCCTCTTGAGCGGTCGATGGAGCAAATGCTGCAGCAGAGGATATGTAATGTCGTTGGAATTCAGGGTCACAGGTACGGCCTCGTAGAATGCAGGGCAAACATTGCATTCAGGGAGCTTGGTCATTAATCAGTTGACTACTCATCATCATAGGTTCATTGGTATGTCAGTCATCGAGCCGATGACATGTTTCGTCCAAGTAAAGAATGTCTGGGCTTTTTTGACGAGCAGCTCTGTGTATTAACTCTGGATAACAAATGTCACCAACAGGAGCGCAACCCATCAGCTTCAGTCGCGCGAGTATCGACGAGCTTCGTTCCGAGAAGTAAGTGAATAGGCATCAGCCAGGCTCAAAGGCATAGAAGCCAACCGTGAATTTGGGGAGAATATAAACATCATTGCAATTGAACTTGATCCCAGGAATGTACTTTAACGCCGCCCGTCTACCCCTTGTAGCTACTTCATGGCTGAAAAGTCGGATGGTGTTCGCGTCCTTCTGTACTGTGTACTGCATGCGAATGGCGAGCAGCAAGTTTTCTTGGTATAGACGCGTTCTCTACTATCTGTGGATATCATAATATGAAAGAGTTACTGACCAATTGCTGACAATCATTGTGTAGATTGACAGAAAGAACAAGTTCAGTTATGTACCACAGTTGCGCTTCACTCTTCCGGACATGAGGACTTTTCACAACGATACGATCGTGGATGGCGAACTTGTCACCGATAGCGAACCCAATGGCCAGCAGGTTGTGCGGTTCCTGGCTTTTGACATGCTTGCCTGTCATGGGATTAATTTGATTTCAAAGCCCTTGACTAGTCGCCTGGGAGTAAGTGCTTTTGAAGAGGACTCATCGGATATCCTTCGGTTTGAAACTAACGATTTGTATATCTTGGTTTGTCTTCAGCGCCTGAGAAGTGAATTCGTTGACCCGTACAGGCATCTGATCAAAACTGCACAGCCACAATTTGTGCAGTCGCAGCCATTTCAGTATGTACATTTGCCACTGACTCATGCCAAGACCTCTAGAGGCTGATGTACCTTCTGACATATTTGTACCTTCTCTCCTGCTGTTATAGAGTTTCGGTCAAAGACATGGAGCTCTCGTATGGTTTGCAAAGGATGTTTGATTTGGTTGTGCCAACTCTGAAGCATGGCAGCGACGGTCTCATCTTTACTTCTTCAGTCGCGCCCTACGTTCTATCAACGAACACGAAAATGTAAGAGACTTGATTAGGCCTCATCATGTGGTCTGCTCGCACCGGACGGAGAGTCTAAAGTATGGTAACAAGCAGGCGCCTAACGGAATTCCCTGCCCTATCCCCTCGAAAAAAACAGGTTGAAGTGGAAGCCACCAAGTGAAAACACCATTGACTTTAAATTGACGCTCCAGTTCCAAGACTACTCCCAGAAGCCTCGATTCCTTTTGGCAGAGTGGCAAGGAGGGCAGCAGTATAGTCACTTTGCGGAGATGATAGTAGATGACCAACTTTGGCAGCAGTAAGTGATCGACTCGCTCCAGTGCATGCATCCCACGTTATAAGCCTGGTTGATTCCTAACTGCCCACTTGTGTAAAATGATTACAGATGGAAGTCCACACAGACCCCTTTGGAAGATAGAATTGTGGAAGTAAACTATTCTCCAGAGGAAAATGGCTGGCGGTTCTTCAGATTTAGAGATGACAAGAAAGACGGTAATCACTCTACGGTCGTGCGGAAGGTACTTGAGAGCATTCGAGATGGTGTCGAAAAAGACGAGGTAAATAGAGCAATTCACATCTCATTTGAATACTGTACACTGCCTGTTTTTTTTGGATATTTTGTGTGGCTGTGATTCTGACTCTTTTGACTCTCCGTTTCCTCTTATAGCTCCTGAGTGCTTCGGATTCAATCAGGTCGGCCTGGAAAGCGCGAGAACAACAGCAAAGACAACAGCAGCAACAGCAACAGCAACAACAGCATCGTTAAGGATGTCCAAACTCCAAATACAGTATCTATTTATATCTTCACTTCTTTACTTGGGACCCTGCGCGTTGTGCAACAAAAAGAACGCGTTGAAAATACATGCAACATTTCTGGTGTTTGTTTTGCTCTTCTATTTGTCGAAGTGCAAGTCTTCCCGTTAAAGGAGAAACCTCATTCGGTGTGGAAGTTGCGGCATCGCCTCCTCGGCCCAAATAATCCACTGTGGGAAGATGTGCGCACGTTAAGGATTTTATGGCATGTGCCACCATTCCCTAAATAGGATCTTGGTGCGCAGGGAAGGTGTAGGGGTACCTCCTTCGGACGATATCCTGACCATATGGCCATTGGAACACGGCAGCACCTACTAATTTTAGATATGTCAATGGGCATGGGACCACTGTAAAGTAATGTAGTACCAGTACTCGACAATGGATCATGGTTCGGGGCTAGACTTTACCTGGGGATAAACGACACGCCGCCTTTTGATGAAGGAATGGCGTATCTGTTCAGCGGGAGGGTGCAGGAGTTCAGGGAGAACAATGTCGACCGGCGAGTCGAGACCCTTTCTTGACTGGCATGGCACAATTGAGCGAAGAGGTGGAGGCGTCGTCCCAGAATGCTCATAAAAAGGTCAGTTATCTCGCACCTTCATCCATTTTTTTTTGTTTTGCTATTCACAAAGTTCAACACACCACACCGCCCAACATGCACGCCCGCTCGTTTCTCACCATTCTTATCATCGCTTTCTGCGCCCTGTCCAGCTGCGGACTGATGGCTTTGGCCAGCCCTCCACCTCCCGAGTCGCCTCTCCTGAAGGTGACTTCGCCTGGGCACAACTCGGTCTACCACGTTGGTGACGAGGTCAATGTCAAGGTCACGTTCGTCGGTGGTTCCAGCAATGTTCTTCTCAAGGAGAACACCCAAATTAGCTTTTTGATCCAGAAGTCCATCCCCCTGCCTGAACTCAACGACTCTCTTGGATCTATTTCGGCCAAAAACCTGGCTAAGGATGGCTTCAAGTTCAAGGTTCTCCAGAAATACTTGATTGAGGATCAGAAGAATGTCCCTTTCCGTATCCGTGCTCACTTTGACGGCTCCAAGCCCGGCTACGACGACTCTGCACCGTTCAAGATTGAGGAGGCCAAGAACTAGAGTTCTGTCTCCATGTTTGCGCGTGGATTACTACGACATCAGCGATAATATATCTTGAATATAAATCCCTTGAATAAAATTAAGTACAAGCGGACGTCACCGTATGTGAGCAAGTCGCACACACAGCCCGATCAGACCAGACAGCTCACAATGCGCACACCACACTGCACACCTCAAAAGGGAACACACCCCGCCTGGCATTCCTTTGCATCCATCCATCCCATCTCATCCCCTTTCGATCCCAGCGCCCACAGGGGTAAGGTCCCGCTCGTCGTCGTCTTTCTCTCTCCATCCATCCATCATCCTTCGTCTCCTCTCTCTCTTTTCCTTTCTCTCGCTTTCCTTACCGCCATTATCCCTCCCCCTTGATGCATCTACCCCTTCGTCTGATTTTCTCTCGCTTTCCTTACCGCCATTATCCCTCCCCCTTGATGCATCTACCCCTTCGTCTGATTTTCTCTCTTTTCTCGTGATGCCATGCATCCGGTGCAATTCTCCCTTTGCTATTTCTTTATATCCTGATGTTGATTCCACCCATGCACCCCTCCTCTAATAAATGGACCCACTCGTGTGTAAGACGCGCCGTCGGGTGTTGGCACGCAGCTGTCCCCTTTTCCCTCACCCCCTCGATATTCCCCCTCCTGGCGATCATGGCGATGATGGAAGCAAACCCCGAGTCCCTCCTCATTACAGAGTTACCATCCAGAATAGCCATGCAATATCCTAACCCAGACTCAACTCCATTACCTTCTTGCAGGACCTTTCAACTCGTTCATCAACCAAAGCGTGATCACGATGCCAAAGGACTACTACGGCCGAGGAGACTACTCTGATGACGATTCCGGCTCTCGGGGTCGTGACAAGTTCAGACGCGAACGCAGCCCAGAGAAGGACGACTTTGGTCGCGACAAGAGGAGGAGAAAGGTCTCAGCCTCCCCTGACGACCGTGGTATGGCAGGGCTTCAAACAACAGCATGGAAATGATATACAAACTGGACACGTCATGGTTAGCATCCAACTCACTCGCCCCCTCCCCCCTTTCCCTCCTTAATTGTCTTTGTTAGAGAGGCGCCCAAAGAGAAACAGATCAAGCTCCAAAGACGGTGGCGATCTTTCAGAGCCGGGTGATCGCTATATTCCCAACTATGATCGCGATGGTTACAACCCTGCTCCCCGGTACCGTCCTGATCAGTATAGTGGACGTTACGACGGCCCAGGTGGCTATGGCGATTACCGTGGTCAAAGACGCCGTGATGACTATGACCTCGACGGACCCGACTATGGTGGCGACATGCCTCCTTCCGGCTGGAGCAATCACGACGCCGTAGAGGATCCTATGAAGCTCGAATATTTAATGTCCTTCAAGCAGTACTGCGAACATGTCAGGAACATGGACAGGGCATCACATCGATTCAAACGCTACTCGGACGAGGAACTGCAGACCCGATATGGCACCTACAGAGAAGAATACACAGCCAAGCAGTTGGCGGCCTTTTATGAAAAGCATATGAACGAGGCATGGTTCTTGGAAAAGTACCACCCTGAGAAGTCGTACCAGAGACAAAAGGACGCCCGTGAGTTGAGGAGGTCGCTCTTTGGAAACTTTGTCGTGGATCTTGCTGCAGGAAAGTACGACACCACAACATGCGATGAGGCTAGGGACAAAAAGATCAACGGAGTCTCCAATGATAACAAGGCCAAAGCCAGCACCGAAGGAGATCAAAATGGCCAAGCGGATGAAGATGGCGATATCAACCTGCCACAGGCAACCGAGGATGGAGCAATGTTATATTTGAGAACTATTCTTCCAGATGTTTCTCGGGAGTCTATTCTTGAGGTAATTATATAACTGTGAAGCTATCCCCCTTGTGAAAGGAGGATATGGATCATGCCGAGTCATTCAGGTTGTTTGGGAGGGAAAGATTCTAACCAGAATGTTTACCTTTCATTGTGATGTAGCGCTGCTACAAAATCAAGGGGTTCCTTGACCTATCTCTGTCAGAACCTCATCCTCTGAAAGACCTTGAGCGTACTGGTTGGGTAAAGTTCGAGAATGGAACTGACTTGGATATGGCTCTCAAGGTGCTGTCAAAGTCAAAGGATTGGCAGGCATCGGATTCACCACACAGAGCGACCCGTCCTCGCTACACGCACGAGATTGCAAACTCGGAGGCTAGAATTCGCGCAGATCTGGATTTGATCAAGAGTCTTGTCAAGGTCTGCGACCAGGCCATGGTTGAAAAACCTATAGGAGATCAAGAGCCGCTGGTGCTTGAAGCCACGCCTTTCATTGAGTCCAGACTTGCGGACCATATTTTGGCGAAAGCTGAGTCTCAGGAGGGAGATCAGGAGGAGGGATCAGTAACTGGACCCAAGATTGCTGACGTGGTAGGTTCAGACGATATTTCATATATTTTTTTTGTCGTTGGAGCAAGAAGTTCTGATTACTAACCTTGCCCGTGCTTGCTGGTTTATTTGTCTGTAGCGCCAATCTCTGGACTTGTACATTGAATACTTGCGTCAAGTGCACCTGTTCTGCTACTATTGTGGCGGCGATAGCGACAATGTGGAAGAGTTCCATCGCAAATGCAGCAAGCACTACCGCAACCCTGAGCCCAAGGCTCCTGTGAACTCTACAAAAGGCAAGATGCTTGAGCATTTATGAGCGCCTCAAGTTTTCCATGTCATTCACAGCGACCTAACCTGATTCTTGTTTCTTTTATATACAGGACCTGTGTGGGTGAAAAATCTAGAAAACAAGATTAATTTGCGACTAAAGGCACCAACAGACGAGGAGATTGTCAAGCTTGGTGGAAAATCGATAGAGAGGTAACCCAGAACGGATTGCAGGATTGCAGGATGAAGTAGGCGTGACTGGACAAATGTCACACAGTTTTGACTGACTAGATTATTTTTATCCTGTCCTATAGAAATGTCCTCAAGTTTCTCCAAGGAAAGACTCAACAAGACGATACTACAAAGTGGCGATGCAAAATTTGCACAAAGCCATTCCGAGGAGAGGAGTTTGTTCACAAACATATTCGCACAAAGCATCCCGATGAGGTCAAGGAAGTCGAAAACAAGGTATTCCTTTTAACTCCTGAAGTACTTTGAAATAGCCATTTACAAACAAAGATATCTCACCAACATCTTGACCGCTTTTCTCCAATAGCTCCACCTATTCAACAACTACATCTTGGATCCCAACCACATCAACCCAGCGGCACAGCAGCAACCGCCACCCATGTCTAACGGATTTGGCTTTGGAGGACCAGGGCCAATGTTCAATAACCCAATGCCCATTAGCTTCATGCCTGGAAGCCATCCCGTGGGTATGCCACCGTTTATGAACCCCGGTGTGCCACCCATGTTCGCACCTGGATTCATCCCTCCCTCTTTCCAAACCACGGGAGCCATGCCAGGAACACCCTTGGATCAAATTCCACGTATCGGATTCGGTCGTGGACCCAAGGACGAGAATGGACCAAGAATCGTCAAGCCCCCTACATTCACGCAGCCTCCTCCCCCACCCGGCATGTCGCTGGATCCCAGGAGGTAAGAAAATCAAGGCAACAAATCATTGTTTTGTATGGTTTTTGACAGACCTATAAACTAATCATCCCCCTTTCATATCGCCCGCCCATTAGCAAAATGACGGACCCTCGCAAGGTCAAGTCGTATGTGGACCTAGATGCCCCCGCAGAGGGGGACATTGATGCCAAGTACAACCTGTGGTAGAGGATGAAGAAGGTTGAACGGTCCATTTGCGTCATACTCTTTTTTTTTTTTTTATTTCCGGAGTTTTTTTTTGCACTCTTTCGTGTCTTACGCTTTCTAATTAAAATGAATGATATGAACAAGCAGTGTTTTGTGCCTCCAAATGGTCGTGGTCTGATTGCAAGTATGGAGTTGGATGGAGAAAGACGACCCAGAACAACCGTCCCAAGAACGGGAGTTTTTCAATGGTTTCACTCTTTCATGTTTATTCAAGAAGCAGAAAGTGAGAAAAAGTGAGTGAGAAAGAAGATGCATTCGAGAACGATATATACAAAAAAAGAAAAACTCTGGCAATGAAGTTCTGTCTGTCTGCCTTGCAGCCTTTATCCTCCTTTTCACGCTGCCCTCTTTTTCTTTTTATCCAACTTTTCCACGGCGCAGTAACCCAGAATACGATCCCGAACCAATCTGGCAATGTTCTTTCCCGCAATCGTCTCTGTTTCCATGGTCTATGAAAGAATAGAAAAGAGAAGGCAATTGAGCCATTGAACTGCGGTCATCATGTATATAATCACACTGTTTTTTGTCTTACCGAGATGAGAGGCTCGAACGAGTTGAGGTAAAACACGCCGGGAACGACCTCGATCTGACCCCAAGCTGCTACACGTCTTTGGTTCTCCTGTTCCAAGCTCTTGAGGACAACCTGTTGTTCGTCCTGTTGCAGCTGTGCAAAGGCATCCTGGTCCGAGTCTGTTGACAAGAGGTCCAGGGGGGCCAGTTCAGGATAGGCCTTCCAGGCCTTGTGTTTGACCCAAGTTCTGTTGGTGTAGAGGCGATCCAACAATTCCTCCCGCAGAGGCTCGGGTGAAAAGATCTTTGTCACGGACTCGCCCGTCGACAGCTTGACCTGGATGCTCAAAGATGTGAACTCGGCATCGGCGTTGGTCGTGAGGATATGGGCTGGGAACTTGTCGGCCGAGGCGGCGTTGAAGTACGCGGGGTTGACAAATCCTCGAACAAAGGTCGCGTGGATCGTCCGGTAGTTGACTTTGGGAAGAGGTGGCAAATCTAAGTCAAAGTCAATATCCATAGATTGCTATCACAAAGAAGAAAAAAAAAAAAAGGAGTGTCCGTGAGAAAAAAAAAAGCCAACGACATATTCCAATGCAGGGAGAAGAAGGACCACGTACGATTGGGGCGGCGATAACAATCATATCAAAGATCTCTCTGTGTCCATTCAAGGTCGTAATCTCAAAGTGACTTTCGGCCCCTTCGTAATCGGGTGCAAGTTTCTTGACCCGGGTGATCTTTGTGTTCAATCGAACCTGGGCCTGACTCCGGGCGACCATGCCTTCAAAGATCTGGAAATTACCATCCTGGACCTGCAAGGCATCGTCAGCAGCCATGGAGACCAGAGCACCTAGAGCGTGAATCTCATTCAGGTTGGATCCATAGTTGACCCGGGTGGCGACCTCAATCACCTCCTCGCTGAAAAGACGATCAATGTTATTGTCCTTGAGGTAGAGGTGTGAGTGCACGGCTGCAGCTTGCTTCAGGTTGAACCGCTCCGTGAACTCGGCCACGCTTGGAAAGGACTCTACGGATTTGTAACTCTCCAACAAGTCTCCAATCGTCTTTTTCAACAGTCTTTGGAACTATCGATGAGTATGAGACAACAAGGAAGTCAAGACCTCTTTCTTGACCATGAAAGCAAAAAAAGACTACCAAAAAGGAATAGAAGAGAAGGACAAGGAGAACATCAAAGAAGAGGAGATACTTTGTTACCTTCAATGGTGCGAGACCCCAGCGCCGCAGTCCCTGCCAGATATTCCAAAACTTCCACTGACTCTCCTCAAACACAAACTGATGACCATCCCAGATGGCCAGTTTCTCATCATCCAGGGGTTTGGTCTTTAGCGCAAAATCATTGGTGGCATCAAAGAGGTTGTAGTTGACCTTGACAAAGATACTGGCGCCAACCTCAACATATTCATCCTTCTCCCCAGGATTCCGCACTTTGAAGGCCATGCATCGACCCCCAATCTTGTCAGACTGCTCAAAGATGGTGATCGTGTGCTCTAGCTTGCGGCTGGATTGAGGCGGCTGTAAAAAGTTGTTGAGATAATACGCGGTCGATGTGCCTCCTGCGCCTGCACCTGTTGGAAGCGGACAATAAAAAAAACAGCAAAAAAAAAAGTTGTCAGCCATGGTCGCGCTGCAAGGAGAGTCAAAATGAATAGACGCGTCTCTGTCGAAGAAGAGGCGTTCTCTGTTTTTTTGCGACTTTTACCAATGATGGCGACGGACTTGACAGGGTAAAGTTCCTTGGCGAGCGCTTCCCCACCTACACGCTGTGGGAACGAGGGCGGTGCAAAGAAGGCCGTGACGGCGGCTCCAACTTTGGACAGGTAATCAATTCTCATGTTGTTGTGATTCCTCGCGATGAACCAGAGGTGAATGCGCGTTGCCTGTCTGTTAGATGAGCGACTCGAGTTTGACTGCTGTGATGGTTTGTTGTTGTTCTTGTTGTTGTTGTTGTTGGTTTTTTGTTCGTTGGGGGTATTTGTTTGTGGGGACGAGATAGGAAAGAGAAGAAAGAGGAGAAAAGCGACAGAGTGGGAAAAAAGTGCAAAAAGAGCAGGAAATGACGCGAGTAGACCCTTCCAAGCTGAAGGCAGACACCGACGGGACTGGACTCAGGGATGGCAACGATGGGAGGGTCCAATTGCTGCAAGAAGAGGGAAAGAGTCAAAGCCCTGTGCGACAAACAGTGGGAAGAATACTATCACCAACAACCGTTTTGTTCTCTCTCTCTCCGCTGTGGAGGTGTGTCTCCAACCTCCCGCGCGCACAGGTCTGGTCCTTTGGGGGGAACCGACACTATCGTGCCCTGTGCTTGCCAAAGAAGCGTCTGGCCTGCCTTTGGTCGTCTCTCCTCTCTCTGTCCCGTTCTGACTGGCCGCAATTTGCTGTTGGGGGAATGGGCAGATGTTGCCAAGCAACAGTCGAGACCCAGGGTATACAATTGATTTTTATTAGTTGGTCACGCTGCCTACCGGATGCTTGGGATTGGGGATGATGAATATGTGCAGGTTCAAAAGGACATGTCCAGAACAACGACTGTCTGGTCCTGATTCCTCTTGTTATTGCCAACCCGGCACTGTCTCTGTTGGCAAAAGAGTCGGCTCAGCAGACCCTGGATGGGACGGTGTTTGCCCCTGGTGCTGCGTGTTTGTGTGCGTGTGCATGTTCTCGTGCGCGTGCGCGTGCACGGCTGGTTCGCTGTTCCCAAGCTCAATGGCGATTTTGCTGCCCCCTTTGACTTCGACCTTTTTGTCCCCAGTCTCGTCCTGACCTTCCACCTCGCCCTCGTCCTCCTCAAGATCCTCGGTACCACTAACAAACGAGTTTGTGTGGAACTGACTGCTCCTGGCATAGATCTTGATCAGGTCATCTCTCCTTTGAGTCCATTTTGTCAGTTCCTCCCCTCGGTGGGCCGCCACAGAGCTGGCAGTGGACCAAGTTGAGATGGGTCTACCCTGGGTATCGTGTCTGATGACGACGGGGACAGGGGCACGGGTTCGATTGGTGTTGAAGTAGGAGGTACTTTGGCGTCTTTCCAAGAGTCGTTCTCGTTCTCCCCTCTCATAGTCGTCATCGTTATCTTCGTAGTCGTCCTGGGTCCTGTTGGAAGAATAATAGCTTTTCCAGGAAGAAGAACCGGCAGCGGAGGGGGAAGGGGTGACATGAAGGGTCTTTATCCTT
This sequence comes from Entomortierella parvispora, assembly GCA_963573315.1. NCBI lineage: Eukaryota > Fungi > Mortierellomycota > Mortierellomycetes > Mortierellales > Mortierellaceae > Entomortierella > Entomortierella parvispora. Next base: position 4,278,956 of record OY752140.1, read on the forward strand.
TTATAGAGACATTGTGCAATCAAAAGAGTCGAACCCACAATGGCGAGGAAGACGCCAATGATGATGATGGGCAAAAGAAAAGATATGGCTTGGTGCCTTGTAGAGGCTTTTGTTCCAGTAGCGAATACAGAAAGAGATGGAGAGATACAAGTATTTAGTTCATGATCAGACAAAGAGGGCTCAAAGTGAGGAGAAGATATACCAAAGACATGGAAGAGGAGGACGAGGGTTCTTACTGTTGGGCGATATGATACTGGGCTGTGGCTGGGTGATGGTCCAACCTAGTCCAGAACCACCTGCACCTGCAGAGGAGGAGGATGGACTAGTGTATGGGAGTGGGATCCACATGGATTCTGTGTTCTTGTGGGTGGTGCAGAAGGACTGGAGGAGAAGGAGGGGTGACAAACAGAGAGGACAGAAAGAGAGAGACAGAGAGACAGAGAGACAGAGAGACGGTTGAAGGAGAAGGTGCAGTTCAGTGCAGCGAGGAGGAGGAGAACAGCAACAAAGGGGGAACAAGAGCTAAGAAGAGAGTCACGATCAGAGAGAGATGAATGAGGATGAGAGAGATGAATGAACAGAACAAAGAAGCGTGGGCAGTAATGTGATTTCCATGAATCGAAGAAAACGTCTCACATGAGCTCTGTCATAGTCTCCCTCCGTTCTCTTTCCCGTTGTCTTCTTGCATGTCTCTCTCTTTCTCTCCGGTGGATCGATGGAGGGCGGTGCAAGACAAGATTCTCTCGCTCTCTCTCTCTCTCTTTCACCTGTGTTGTTGTTGTGTTCTTCACCTCCTCGCCCTCTTCGCCCTCTTTCGCTGGTCGGTGGGTGAGAGCTTCCCTGTGCGCAGCAACGTGAGCTTATTTATTTTTTTTTTTTTTTTATTCTCCCTCTTCCGAGGTGCCAGGTCTGTGTGTGCATGTTGAAGAACATGGCAAGATGAAAGAGAATGACATGCACACACATGAACGGACCCGAGAGTCAGGGGGGTCAGGGAGAAAGAAATAGACAGCCCCCGCCACTCATGGAAAAAGTCGGAGAAGGCAAAGGCAAAGAAGACAGGTCTGTCGCGTCGCGTCGTGTTCGCGATATCTGATTTTTTATTTTTTTTTCTTCGTTCTTTTATTCTTCAGGACGTTGTAAAAAGACAACAATTGATGTCTTTTGCTCAATCTCTGCGTCTGCTCTCCATGTAATTCAGCATGTTTTCATAGACTAGAGTCGTTGAGGTGTTTAAACGATGCCGACAGAAGAGCCAGCAGCAATAACATAGGTCTCAAGAAGATTGTCACCATATCCCCTCGATACGAAAACCACAGCGGAAGCGCTGCTCACAGTCCATTCTTTACCCTGGAAACTCTGCACGTCAACGAATTCACTTCGGGTAGCGTCTAAAACAGACACGGATATGACTCTTTTCGAATAATTCACCACAGTAATGGTGCCAGCAGACACCACTTGAGCGACTATACAAGCCATCACGGCGACTAATTTCAGCATCATTGCGTCTTTTCTTGATTGAGATTGAGTGAGGAGTATGATGAGCTATTGGTGCGAGCTTGCAGGGGTGAGGTTGTAATGACTGTTCAGTACAAATTTCAACGTCAAGTAGCTTACAAGAGGTCATGATGGAGTTACCAGGGAAGGTCTTTCAGGTTTTCTCTGGTGATGTGTGGCTGTGTGTTGTGAAGCTCTTGCGAATACTTTGTAAGGTAGCTTCTGTTGGAAGGCGTAAGCAGGTATGTGTCGGTAGAAAATGTTGAACGGGAAACATCCTCATTATATATGTAAGATAGGGGTCATAAAAAGAGAGAATCATGTCGAATAGTTGTTGTATTGTGGGAATAAAGGAAGCAAATCCGGGAGGGTGCCAAGCCAAAAAAAAAAAATTCAAAGGTGCACTTAGAAACAAGACGGTAAGGTCATGCTGGTAGAAGGAAAGAGAATGGGAATCGTTCAGTGGCATGGTGGAAAGGACGACTAGGAATAGAAAACAGAGTGTTAATAGGGAAGACAGAAGGTAGAAGAGGGAAGATAGGGGGAAAGATAGGGGGAAAGGAGACGCCACAAAGGGATCTGAAGCACCGAGGAAGAGTGAAAGGGTTAGAAGAGAGGAAGAAGAGTGGGCAATGAAAATGTGATTTCTCTTTCTCTCTCTCGGGTGGATGGAGGACGGTGCAAGTGAAGACCCTCTTTCGCCTGTGCTATTGTTGTTGTGTTGTTCCCTCCTTCGCCCTCTTCCCGCTGCCAGCTGGTCAGTAGGTGAGAGCTGCCCTGTGCGCAGCATGCGAGCCTTTTTTTTATTCTCCTTCATCCCTGCTGGTACCAGATCTGTGTGTGTTGAAGAATTTTGTAGTAAGATGAGAGGGAACATGACACGCTCATCAAGAGACCCGGGAGTCAGGGGGACCCCATGGAAAAAGTCGGAAGAGAAGGCAAAGACAAAAAAGACAGGACTGTCGCGTCGCGTCGCGTTCGCAATTTTGACTTTTTTTTTCTTTGTTCTTTTTTCTTCAGGTCGTTGTAAAAGACAACAATTGACCTCTTTTACCCTAGCTGTGCATCTACTCTCCATGTAATTCAGTATGTTTTCATAGACTAGAGTAGTTGAGGTGTTTAAGCGATGGTGAGTGTAAAGCCATCAGCAACATCATATGTCTCAAGACGACTGACTCCAATCTCGCTCCTTGCTATGAAAACCACAGCCGGATCGCTCCACTCCTCCCAATGTTGAACCTGCCCACCCTGCACTTCATAGAATTCGCCTCCGGTACTGTCTAAAATAGACACGTATATGACTTTTGCTGAAGAGTTCTTCACAGCAATAATGGCAGCAGACACCACTTGAGCAACAATACAAGCCGTTACGGCTACCAATTTCAGCGTCATTGCGTCTATTCGTGATTGAGATTGAATGAGGAGTATGATAAGCCATTGGTGCGAGGTTGCAGGGGTGAGGTTGTAATGATTTGCTCAGAACAAATTCCAACAGCGAGTAGTTTTACAAAGAGGTCATGATGGAGTTACCGGGAAGGTCTTTCAGGTTTTCTCTTGAGATATGCATGTGCGTTGTGATGAAGCTCTTGCGAACGTTTTGTAAGGTAGTTGCTATTGGGAGGTTTAGGGTCTCTATGTAGGTTCGGTATCAGGTATGTGTCGGTAGAAAATGTTGAACGGGAAACATCCTCATTATATCTGTACGAGAAGGGTCGTAAAAAAGAGGAATTCCAGTCGAACAGTTGTTATTTTGAGTACCCTCCATCGTCGCCAGGACGAAAAAAGTTCAAAAGTGCACTGAGAAGCAAGATGGCAAGGTCTTGCCGAGAAAGTGGAGGTGTTAAAAAGATCAAGGCAAGCAGAAGGAAAGAGATTAGGAAGACTGAAGGTAGGGGGGACGCAACTAAGGGATCTAAAGTACACAGGAAGAGTGAGGGAGTTAGAAGATAGGAAGAGTGGGGGGGTCAGGAGAGTGGAAGAGTGAAGGGCAAGCGCCCATGAGAATAGTTTGATCCAAAGAAAAAAAAACTTGAAAAAATGGGAGACTGAGTGTGGGGCACATTGTTGCCGCTTCTGAACCGTCGGTGCTTAGATTCTCAATGGGTGATAGACTGGCATTGGCAATGAGGGCATTCGTAGATGGTCATCAGGAGTTTCTCTTCTCCGCAACGAACTGCGGACAAAAGTCAACTTGCAGCTCTTCCCAAACCCCTCCAGCCTTTTCGATCCCGATCTAATTGCTACGTTGGGTCTCTCAGACTAGACGATAACCGAGGCATTCCCTGAGTTGCCATCATTCTCGTTTTCTTTTGAGAACAATAATCATTTTATTTTTTTCTTCACTTGAAGATCGAGTATTTACAATGGATTCAAAACATGAGAGAAAAAGAGATGCAAAAGAAAGAAGCGGAAGAACGTGTAGGATGGACAGCTTGTTTTTTTCGTTTTTCTTTTTAGGTATAAACAGGTGCGAACATGACAAAAATGGCGTGCCTTAGGGGTTTTACAAACGAATGAAAAAGAAGAAGCGTCAAAAAGAGTCTTGGGAAGAGGTATTTGGGCATGTTACAACAAAAATGAAAAGGATGTACAAAAAGGATATGATAAAAAAGAAATCAAAAAGCAAATCGGTTTCCATGATCCGATATGTCTGAAGGGAGGAGGAGGGGGGAGGAAGGGGGTGAAGGGATTGCGAGCTTTTAAAGCGACGAGCTGTGGTAGACCATTGAGCCATACCAAGCAATCAATTCCTTGACGCCCGTGACGGCCGTGTAAACTTGCCAAAGCACACCTGGGGTGTGGCGCTGACGATCTTCAGACTGGATTCGACGCGCCACGATGCCATCCTTGGCCGAGAATCGAGAGGAACCACTGCGCTTCTCCACCAAACCGCAACCATCATCAATATCAATTTCATCGTCGTCGTCCTCACCACTCTCGTGACAATCATCAAACGGGTATTCGTCCAGGAAATCATCATTGAACCTGCATTCTGGAAGATCGTCCTCACTGATGCCCAAGCCTCGGAAATCTTGTGCGCGCACCTTGATAAACGTCGTAGTCGTGTTATCAGAAGAACCAGAAGCAGTCGCTGTTGCGATGAGATTTCTCTGTGGTTGTGCAAGGTTGCCGGAGTACGGATTCGTGTACAGAGGTAGGGAGGACGGGGACGGCGAGCCTTGCATCACTTCAATGGCTGGGTGTGAGGGAGCAATGAAGGATGAGCAAGCGGACGATTGGATGGCAGGGTCGGAATGGGCCCTGGTGGGTTTGGCCCGCGAGATTCGAAAGGGTGGCGAGCTCTGCAAGAAGACTAGTTCCTGAACTTCAAGACTGAAACGCAGATGCTTGGGAATGGGTTGACTTTCGTCCCGGTCGCCGTTGCCATTGACATGCATGCTCAGGCTCATGTTCACGTTGACGTTCAGGTTGAGTCGGGTTGGATGACTGGCTGACTTTGGGAAGGAGGCGCGGCGTCGATCTTGACTGCGGAAGTGGTATTTGGTCGGCGAGGGGAAGATGGGCAGAATAAAGGACGCTGTGCTGGATGTGACGGGCGAGATGGGTTCTGACTGGGAGCCATCAACAAGAACCACAGGATTCGAGTCAGAGGCCATTGAAGGGGCTGCAAGAGCTCGAGTCCAAGCTGCGTAGCCTGGTCCTTGTGTAAACGCACGCAGCTCATCAAACACTTGTTGTCTCGTTCGCTGTCGCTTCAAGACTGATTTCGGACGAGAAGCAATTGACCTTGTAGGGTGGTTTGATTGAATGGTCGGGGTGTTGATAGTGGGCGAGCTGTTCGAGTCTAGGCAGGCTGATGCAGTAGGGAGTGATAACACTTTTTCATCTGATGGCACCACCGATTCACTTCCTGATAGCTCCGAGATAGTCTCCATGAACGCAGCAGTAGACGATGATGTTGCTACCTCAGCTGTGAAAGCATCTTTGTCCACGAACGACGTTATCAACGATTGTGGGCTCTGGGGATTCGTCGATTGTGGTGAGTTACTTGGGCTGTCCAATTGGTCAGTCGATGGCACGAGTCCCAGGCTGTAGAGCGGTCCATAGAGCCAGAGAGTGTCGCACTCCTTCTGCCTATTGGTCGGATAGTTTAATCGAGGTCAGTAGAGTCAGAATAAAAAATAATTAAAAAACATAGTCGGGGAGGCGTATCGAGTGGGTTCGTGCACAGGTGGCCAAAGCTCACTCGCTCATTTTTTTTTCTTTTTAAAGGTCTCTTTCCACAAACAACCTTGTGCCCTGTCAAATACAAGGGCACTAGTGAGATGCGGTGCATTGTTTGCAAACAAACGTAAACACAAAGGGGAAAAAAGAAGGATTTTGGGGAAAGTCAGGGTGCTGTTGATGTTTTTGTGGGTCGTCGGCCAGCTGTTGGTGTTGTTGGTGTGGAAATAGTCGATGCGAAGTAGATGATGAACTTGCGTCTTGTCGTCGCCACAAAAAAAAAGAGAGAGCCCTTTGCTTCTTGACTCCGGAACCAAACGACGGGACGAGAAATAAAAGTGATCACATCATTCCCTCCCTCCCTTTCCTAATTTTACTCGCTTGCCCTTGGCTCACTTTCCGCCCTCCCTTCATTGTCCATCATCTTGAAAAAGACTGGAACAGATCAAAAGGCAAAAGGAAGTGAATTGGGTGCACCTACCAGTTCAATGATTCAGGTCGGACAAGGGGGACATCCTTCGCTAGACTCGATTGCCCAGAGCGACGCCAAAGGGCATTCTGCATGCGTTTCAACTCTGCCTTGCTACCAAAAGGTGCGGGTCTTTCCTTGGTCAAGGGCATGGCCAAATTTTGGTGGTGTAGCCTTAACAAGTCCAAAAGGAGTTTGGACTGGCGTTGGAAGGATAGGGCGGCAGCCTTGGGAGTTTGAGGGGCATGGGCAATCTGGCGAGTGATCTGTTGATAGCACACCAAGATGTGTTCTGTCGAGAGTGGGTGTGAGAAATAGTCCACGCACATGGACGGGACCAATTGCTGGCTTGTCATTGTTTATCGAAAGAGCAACAACAATTTTGATTGCAGGCGAGGGCGCGAGCAGAGAGAGGAAGGCAGAGAAAGAGCGAGCGAGAGAATAGAGAGAGAGACGAGATAGTTCGGCGTGTCCGCGTTTGGTGTTTGGAAGGGCGACAATGGATTTTCAAGCCCAGCCGGAAGTTTTCAATGAACTGAGGGCAAGAGGAGGTGTGAGGGTATAGAGAGCAAGAGTGGATCGGACGAGGCAAAAGAGGCTAACAGGAAAGGGTTAAGAGGCTTGAAGGAGAAGCGAATCGGGATGGCGAAAGAAGGAGTTGGTGGAGCTGAATCGAGACTAGGAAGAGAGGGAACGAAGAAGAGAAGAAAAAGGAAAAGCCGAAGAAGGGGCGCGCGCGTTGTTCCTGGCGCGAGGTTTGACTGGGTGTCAGTTTTGGACGTGGGTGTCTACGGGCAATGTGGAAATGAATGAGGACGGGTGACGGCAAGAGGGATGAGCAGATGCGAATGACAAATGACTTTTCTTGGTGGTGGTGGTGGTGGTGGAAGAAGCGTCAGTGGAAAAGCAAGCAAGACAAAAAGATAAAAGAACAAAAGCAAAGTGAAGGGAAAGAAGGGCAGATTCAAGAAGGAACAGGAAAGAAAAGGGGCCAGGAAGGGCAACAGGGAGAGACACAGACACACACGCAGCAACACCCAGGGGGTGTTGTTCACCCCCCATCCCCCTCTATCCTCTATTTTAAAGAGGAGACATTCGTTTTTTTATTCAACTGCCTGCCTTCCCATCTGCTTTGTGCACTCGCTCAAGAGGAGACAAGAGGCAACAGAGAGACAGAGGGGTTCCATCCTGCCCTGCCTTGCCCCTGCCCTGCCCTGCCACGCTAGTCGACTGGCTGTTCTTCTGTTCCCGCAGGGGATAGATAGCGATAGGTGTGCTGGCGAACATTCGCATCCACTGTTGGGCCGAGATCCTCTAGAAAAAGAGGCTGGATCAATGGGAAGGAGAAGGAGGGTGCGGATGAGGATCCGCCAATCTTCTTGAAAGAGCCCCAGTGCGAATTGGTTGGTCAAAAAGGCCCGTATTCTTTTGTCTTCCTGGCCGCTCGCAGCCGCCCAATGGGCTGGCCACAGGAACACGCCCAACAAAGGCAAAGTGCAGAGCCAGACAAGGCTCTGCTAGTGGATAAAATGGGAGGAGGCGCGCTTCCACAAAACTCTCACAGACCACGCTCTCATCGAGGGTTTCTTGGCCCATTCTTTCTTTTTTTGACGCTTTGGCTTTCATCTCCGCTGGAGAAGTGACCAACAAGTTGTTTGTTTGTGAACAAGAGTTTGTGCGAGTGCGTGCGTGCGTGCATGAGAGGTGTGTGGTTGTGGGGGGCAGCCAAACAAAGTGGAGGAGGCGGAGGGGAAGGAGGTACAAAGACGGAGAAAGATAGAGAATCGACTGCACACTCCACGAATGAGCGAATGATAGAGGATGGACCTGCTGTTTGCTGCAAGGCACTTGTGCTGCATGAGAAATGTGCATCAATCATGCTGCCGATGGTGTTTGTGTCTATCTGCCTGCCCATCCTTGTGTCTGCATGTGTGCAGCCCGGAGGACACAAGGTCGGAGGGCGCAATTCCCTGCCGAAGCGAGAGAAGGGTATGACGACGACGAAGAGTTGCAAGCGAGAAGGTGCGGTTGAAGTAGCAAGTCAGTCCCGCTTTTCTTCAATTCATTCCCTGGAGACAAACCAAAGAAACAGACAGCGCAAAACAAACAGACGCACCCGGGCCAAGATCTTCCCCAATGACAGCTGTGTTTTTTTTTGTCCTTTCCTTCATGATTCAATGGACATAATAGGGCCATCCTGTTGTTCCACACACTCGGCCCAACATTGAACACGACTCGACAGGAGGATCCACACGCCCCACATGTTTGCAACAGTCGTCGTGTTTCTCGCCTTGTGGCCGAATGATTCCAGTGTTCAGTGGAAAGGCCCTCTGTGTGGAGTGGACCCTCTTTGGGCCGTTGCATGTGCGTCCGTGCATCGGACTATCAGGAAGTCACGTGCTATCTGTTACAAATGCATTAATGCGATGCGACACACTCGCGTCTCGTTCATTCATCATTGCCCTTTCTTCAGGATCACATGGCATCGACAGACTCGCCTCCCGACAGCAACAAAGACATGCACCTGGACTCACACAGCGACATGAACGATTCATTCAATGACATAGACGTGGACAATGTCTCTGGACCAGGGCCGGAAGCCATGGAAGCGATCAATGCATTGCAGACTTCTCTGGAGCAGAACCCCAATCAGTACGAGCAGCACATTCAACTGATCTCACTCCTAAAGGACTCTGATATGCTGGACGAACTGAGGAATGCCCGAGAGTCTATGAGCAAGATATTTCCTCTTGTTGAAGGTATGTGATTGTTTATTACGCAGAGTATGTGCTTAGGGCTCGATCTCCTCACCGACCTTTCTCCCTGTCTTAGGTCTCTGGTTGGACTGGATCAAGGACGAAGTCAGTCTTGCTATCTCGGAGGAGGAAAAGAAGCGAGTTTTGGATCTTTACGAGAAAGCCACAGTAGACTATCTCTGTATGTCGAACTTGATCAAATAATCGGAGAGCAAATGTTTATATGCACTACAAAACTCACATCAACGCTGTTTTTCAATCCTCCATTGCAGCAATAACCATTTGGAAATCATATGTGGATTATGTGGTCGAGGAGCACCTGGAATCAAAGGAAGATCCCGATGAAGAGCCTGTTCTTACCGAGGATGAGGTCAGGACCATCTGCTATCGGGCCATCAAATTTACAGAGTATCATATCCCCGATAGCCACACCATTTGGAATGCCTGGATGGATTTTGAACTTCAACTGCTGGAGTCGCAGGTAAGAAACAAGGCCATGTAACAACACCTGTAGAGTATTAGTGCACAGAAAAGAAGCTGATAGTCTTGCTGCCCTTGTCATACCATTTCCACTCTAGGAATCACCATCGTAAGTGTCAGCTTGGTGTCTATTCAAGATGGGGATCGAGTTGACGTATTAACCCATAGCTATCAACTGGTATCCTCATAGGCTGGACCATATCAACAAGTTAAAGAGTGGCTTTCAGGAACGTCTCAATATCCCTCACAGCGACATCGACGGTACACTCTCAAAGCTGTCGTCGTTTATGACCAAATACGCCAACAGCGAGTATGAGAACTGTATGGCTCAGAGCAGCCAGAAAGCAAGCAAAACACGCGCAACACTCGACAGGCTGTCATATTTTGAGGAACAACTGGTAACGTTGCGCTAGACCCTGACATGAGAGTTCGGGTGTTTGTTAGGGGCCGCTTGACTGAAATACTTGCAACAACATCGTTCTTTTTAGGTCTCAACTGGAAATAGCTTGGAGGCTTTCATGATATATCTAGAGCATGAGAGACAACAAACATCCAAATCGCCGCCAAGATCATTTGGGCGTATCCGGACCTTATTCGAGAGGGCATTGGCAGTTCATTGCCTGGTACCAAGCATATGGAACGACTACCTCTCATTTTTGATGTCGCCTGTAAGTGGATGAAGTTGAAAGCTATCCCGCAGTATCGAAAGCTGGTGATTTTTAATCTCTAGGATTTATTTTGCTCCTCTTAGGGATTCGCTAACAAAGACATTGACCTGAATCCGACCGAAGTCCTGAGCATCGCGGAACGTTCGCATAGAAATTGTCCATGGAGTGGCGATCTTTGGGAAAACCGAATTCTGTTATTGGTGCGAGCAAACCTGCGTTTGATGCAAAGGTTGGATGCAAATGCCCGTGAGACAAAAGGCACAACTAACGTTGACGTGCTTCATTATAACAATATAGGAGCTCTATTCTCGGCCTCTCTCTGACATTGAGGGTAAGTGCCTTTGGTAGATGATGACAATGGCACAAATAATGAAATCATCACGATTGACAATATTGTCTAAATACTAGAACTTGTGAACAAAGCCACAGCTGATGCAAGTCTTCTTGCCAGCCCGACAGAATTGGTCAAAGTTCTTCTTGCTAGGAATGTGTACGTTTACAGAAAGGCAGCAAGAGATGAAGGTATGTCGTTTGAATCAATTGATTCTATCGTTTGATGTATAGTATAGTAATAACCTTTGTTTGCTTGTGTTTGTTGCTATTAGAGGGGCATGCACGAGTTAGAGAATGTTTCAAGCAATCCATAGCGGCAGTGCAATCAGGTACAGCTGCCAGTCATGGTGACATTCTATATTCAACTGTCACGCCTGTTGAGAATACTAACACTCTGGTCCATAACACATTAGCCGGTGGGGATCCGTACTACAAGCTTGAGCGACAATGGATCGAGTTGGAGGCAGCTGTTCTTGGAGATCACAAAAAAGCACGGAGTCTGTGGGATTCTATAGTTACCGGCCAAAAGACATTGTCCGAGAATTGGATCGGATTCGCCGAATTTGAGAGGTAAGGGGCGTACTCTACGTTGCATGAACATATCAATGAAACTTGGGACTAGGATTGTCATGTGTTCTAACCAGACTGTCTGGAACTCGATTGCCCCGCTAGACGCATTGGAAATTTGAAAGGAGCAAGACTCGTTTTTGGTCGTGCTTGCATGGCCTCCAATTACTTGGATTGGCCAGAAAGAGTACACGATGCGTGGCTTGCGTTCGAGCGAGTCCATGGAGATGTGCACGAGCACAAAGATGCCTTGACGAAATGCCGAGCAGCAATGAAGGGCGTCGAGGCAAAGCGTTCGAAGGCAGCACTTGAACAACAGGTGTACTATGATACCTCAGCAGGTATTGCCACGAGTACAGCAGCACCCGACGTCAATACTGAAAAGCCGGCCACTACTGAAAAGGTAAAGATAGATTGGCAATGAAGGACCTTATAACCTTTTTTTTCTTGCTTGATTAAAGGATCGCTTGTGTTTTAACGCCATACTTCCCTTCTTCCCAGAAAAAGAGAAAGGGCTCGGTAGTCGAAGATTCCCGCTTAACAAAAAGTGCGAAAATCGAAGAAACTCCTGCCGAACCTCCTTTAGTTTTCTCGAAAGACGAGGTGCAGGAAAAGTCTTTGGGAGAGTCTGCTTCAAAACCCACAGAGACCCCAGACCAGAAACGGTAAATGTTTAGAACCCACAGCTGTCTGCAACTGAGTGTATTTGGGAACTAACATGCCTGTTTTGATCTTGTCTCAATATTCAGACTCAGGATGACCATCAGTCATGGACGTCATGAAAACACATGCTTCGTGACCAACTTTCCTGTAGGGACAACGAATAAACAGCTCAAAGCGCTGTTTGCGAAGGTATCATGACAGAACAAGATATGAATCTTTGCTATTTAGATTGTTCTTGTCCATAGTCGACTGACGAAGGATTTGCATGTTCTCTACTTTGCAATAATAGTATGGATCCATTGAGAGATGCAGCATCGGAGGAAAGAGCCGTACCGTTGCCTATGTTCAATTTACAACGCCGGTAAGTATTTGCCACTTTTAGTGTAACATTAATGTCGATCAAGCTCTCTGTTTTGGTCATCTCATTGTTTGTGTTGTGTGTGTCCCAACGCACCGTTTTAGGACGAGGCCCATGCAGCTCTGGCGCTGGACGGACATGACATGGGTCATCGACGTGGTCTTGTAGTCAAAATTTCCGATACGAGCCTTGCGGAGCGCAGCGAAGGTCTTGCACCCAAGCCGAATGTGAGTTTGCACGAGCTCCATGTCAGGAACTTCCCAAATGAGATGAAAGAGTCGGAGCTGAAGAAACTGTTTTCACTGGTAAGAGTGAGGTTTTTTTCTTCAAGAAAGATTTGTGGATACCATTTGGACCGCTGCTGACTGTACTCTCTCTTGCAATTTAGTACGCCACGCCCAAAGATGTTTTCATTCAAAGACTTTCTGCCAGTGAAGGCGGCGCGTGGGCGAATGTCAAGTTTGAATCCGAGGTAAAATCAGTTAACATTTGTGAGGGCTCAAAGCGAGCTGTAAAACCTCAGCGTGATTTGAGATATACTGATATCGTCCCCACCTTCCCTTTTCCATTTATTTGCCATTTCAGGAGGATGCGACGACTGCTTTGGCTTTGAATGGTCATGAATATTACGGAGAGCGTCTTTTGGTGTCAAGACGCGAGTTTCACATGGAGAAGAAAAAGAACAGGGCTGCAAGGAGAGAAGAGAAAAACGCACAGAAGAATAGTCAGGAAGAAAAGTCAACTAAAAACCCTGGTCAGGTAGCTGCACCGCCATCATCGAGCTCTACTATGCCTCCTCCCCCACCACCCTCGATCAATGCAACTTCTAGTACAGTTGAGACACCTCAGGACTCTTCCCCAAGTTTCTCCGCAGTCAAGACCGAGCCTGTGGATGGAAAGCCTGTAGTGAAAGCGACTCTTATGTCGATGGCGCCAAGACATGTTGCCAGAAAGCCAATGGCCAACAGAGGTGGACGCGCACCTCGTCCTGCTTTCCATGCCCATCTGGCTTCAACCACTTCTATCGCCGGAAACACTACACAGGGATCAACTTCTTTGAACGCGTCAGCAAGCGAAGGAACGTCCACACCTGCACCCAAGAGCAATGCAGACTTTCGAGAGAAATGGTTGAGTGGGAAACTGAAGAGAGAGTCCGAAGACGCCTGAAATTGGCCACCTTGACATACAATAAAAAGCTTGCCCAAAACTCTTTTTAGATACTAGTTTTATTTTTTTTATTTTTTTACAAGGTCCATCTCTTGAGTTCTTGGAGTGGATAGGGCAGATCGTTGGATTTGTCACGACCATGGATCTCGTAGAGAACGATATCCCAGGACTCGTTCAAAAAGTATTGTGCAGGCTGCTGAGGTTGTTCTTGTCCTTGCTCTGCAGAAGGTTGCAGGATCGAATTCGTGCGTAGCATGGGGATGGTCTCCCCGGCCAAAGTTTCCGCGTGGTCAGTCCATTCCTGGCGCTGTTTCTTTTCCAGATCCGAGAGGGAGCCCCTCCGAATCATTTCAGAGTCGTCCCAATAGCAAAGTGAGAGGTGGTTGATTCTTTTAGGTCGAAGACCCAATTCTGGGAAATGAGTGCTCAATGAGGCCACCAGGGTCAAGAGTTCATCCGAGGGGAGTATGGCGATTAAAAGTGTCTCTGGGCCTGGACGGACAAATCCCTGGATCAGAACTGCAGGCTTGTTTTGTTGCTGTTGTTGTTGTTGTTCCTGAGATCCTTGTCCCTGCGTAAAAGGTTGGAGGGACAGCTGGTGTTTGATTTGGGCGATGGATTCGTCAAGGTAGTTCTTCAAAGAGTCTAGTCCAGAGGTGGATGATGAGGGAGACGAGGGCTTGTTGAAGAAACCGAGCATGGTGCAATGGACAGGATACCGGAGGGCCTCGTTCCCGGCAAAGGGCCGCGATCGACTCGCGTTGAAGAATGAGCGGGTTTGTGTCCACAGCGAGGACTGGACACTTGGCTCGAGATAGAGAATCAATTCGGTGGTCATTCTTCTTCTTGAGGAGATTTCTTTTTAGATGGAGAGATGGAGAGATGAAGAGATGAAGAGATGAAGAGATGAAGAGATGAAGAGATGAAGAGATGAAGAGATGAAGAGATGAAGAGACGGATGAAGATCAACGTTGATCAGTGAATGCAAACCTTAAAACACTCCTTGTTTTTGCCACCAAAAATCACGCGTGTTCCCTTCTCCATTCAAGGAAAGCGACGGCAACAAAGATTTGAAGTAGGAACACCTGTATTTTTTGTGTTTAAAAGAAGACAAAAAGACAATGACAAGAAGAAGAAAAAAGAAAAAGGTAGTGGTAGTGGTAGTGGTGGTGGTGGTGATGGGTGGTGGTGGGCAGAGGAAGAAGGTTGCAAAGAGGTTTGTTAAGGAGTGGTATTTGAAAAAAAAGCACTATGTAAAAGGAGGGCGCCAAGATTAAAACGAAGAAAAAAAAGCAAAAAAGAAGACCTGTCGAGAAACACTATAAACCTTTAAAGCACACACATCAGATCATCCACAACCTTTGGATGGATATGAGGCTGCATCGCCGCCTTGGCAATCATCTCTGTGTACTGAACCAACAGATCCTCATTGTCTTTGGAGATCACCCGAACCGTCTCGGCCGTGCGCATCCCCACAGACGTGTACTGTTGCCGCTCGTCCGCCAAAAGCACGCTCAATCTCAGCATGCTTCCCACAAATCCCGGCCGCGACACCATATACCGCCGGAATCCGCTGTCCGACATCGCCACCAGGTTAAAAGTCGCCAGGATCAACGTCTCCAGGTGCGCCTGCGCAGAGTGGGGAATGATCACGGCCGCCGACAAGGCCTCCGTCACCTGGATCAAAGCTTGGGACAACATGGACGACAGACATTCAAAGATCGGCAGCAAGAATCCTCCAGTCTCCCACTTTTCCGTAGACTCAGGTGAGTGTGTGGAGGCTGTTGTAGACAGAGTTGAACTCGACTTTGCAAGACTCGACTTCTGTGCACTTGAGAGGCGGCCTGTCCTTGACGCCTTTCGAAGATCCCTGTCCACACTTGCAAGAAGTAACCGGTTATCGTGGCTAATTCCAAGCTTGGCAATGGCCTCCAGAGCAAGACTAGAATAGTAGGTGTCCCGCGTCTGCATGAAATCCAACAACAGCATCATAATCCATTCTGCGGTGCCAGAATCTGGCAACACCAAGTATCCAGACAGGTTGGCCAATATCGTCAACACGTCCTTCCGGTGCTCCAATATCGTGAGCGCTCCCGTAGATGGAAGCCATTGAGTGGTGCAGCCCTCGGATACTGGCTGAGAATGACTGTCAATCTCTATCCTCAAAGATGGCTCGGACGTATCATCCAGGTCAATGGAAATGTCTGTTCGTTCCTTCTCGACCTCTACAGCCTTCTCCAACAAGAGTCCCTTCATCTGGAAGGCCAGGATGGTGCTCTTCAAAATTCGGAGGAATCGAGGGTACCGAGCCAAGAACTCGTAATTTGTAGGCAAAAATGACAAATTGCGAAGGATATTGGACAAGGACAGGAATCGGTCCTTGGTAGAGGACCATTCACTATAAGACATTGATCGCGTCGTCGTCGTCGTCGTCGTCATTGGCTCATCCTCCGACTCCACTTCCATGTCGGTTGATTCGATGACCGCAGCGACGCCGGCTAAAGATGAAGATCCACGAAGTTCCATCAGATTGCATGCCTCATCCACGCTGGCTTCAAACAACTCTTGATAAGTGTCAAACTTGTCGCGGTGAAGGAATGGATGGTTCGGCTCTTTTTGTGATGACCGCTGACCCAAAGCACCCTGATCAACGTCAGAGGCGCCCGAGGGATCCGTTGTCGAGGCAACAGAGATTGTTTCGCCAAAGTTGTCTGTCAAGTTCCAGGCTTCGATCGTCTCTGCGGTTAGATCCAGCAAAACCTCCAATAGCTCAGGGCAATGTCCCAAAACAATGTTTTCGTTCTCCAGCTTGGTGACGACGGCGAGAGTATTGAGTGCGTTCGTGATCTCGAACTTCATTCCTGACTTTAGTGACATTATCAAGGCATGAACATCGACGGTGCCTGAAGGAGGGGAGAGAAAAAGGGAAAAGTTCAGTTTCTCAAACGTTAATACGCTCTTTGCTACAAAGAACACAGTTGATAACTTACCAAGATATTCCCTTTGAATCAAGCGGGGCATATTGAACTTTTCAACAGCCATAATGTCAATGCCTCCGTAGGTGTCATCTGTCCTTGTAATGGGGTGGTATATAACGTCCATGGGGGGTAATGGCTCTGACGGGGCTGACTCTTCAGCAGGCTCTGCATTCGTTTTCACAGTGGCCTCTGTAGCCCCTTGGGGAAGCTTGCTCGAAGGGTCCTGCGAGGGCTGTGGCTGAGGTGGGTGGTGTGCGTGCGGTAGTGAAGGTGGTAGGGTAATCACAGGCACTGGTACCGCCATCATCGCTTGCGCGAATCCTAGTGTAGACTCTGGCGCACCAGGCGAAGCTGGTACAGGTGCCAGAGAGACACCAAGACCTTTGACTGCTCCATTTTCCGGGGCCATGGCCGGAGCACTAGCTACTGTAATGGCGCCACTTGTCCCAGGAACAGAAGCAGTAGCAGTTTCCGATGTCACAGCCGTTGATACTGTGGTTGAAAGCGTACCTGCGGTCGCAGCTGCAGTTGTAGTCGGAGCTTGGTCATTCGACTCAATGCTGCCCCCGCCTTGACTCATTTCGGTGGAGATAACCGCCTGGGGTGTCGCAGAGACTTCTGGTGTCTGTTGCAAGCTGGGACCTTTGGGTCCACTTTCGCTCGTTGCTGTCATCGGTGACTCTCCACTGGGCTTATCTTGAGCTTTGTCTGGTGATTGCTCGGACTGCCCAGGAGTACTAGAGTTCATTGTTGGAGCATCCGTAGTTGGGGCGCCAGCGGTCGCATTCTGACCCGACGCCTGGGCTTGAGCTGCCAGGGCTTGGGCTTGAGCCTGTTTCATCAAAATCGCAGTTGGGTAGGGTGAAAACCGAGCTGCTGAATTGGGAGTGGTTCCAGAGTTGGGGGCCCCAGAGGTCACAGGGCGCCCCGCCTGCTGCATCGACATTGGCATGGACATTGGCAACGACATTGGCATCGACTGGGGCTGCTGCTGGTTCAACAGTGGAAGCTGATGCTGCTGTTGATGCTGCTGCAATTGTTGTTGTTGTTGTTGTTGCTGTTGTTGTTGTTGTTGTTGAAACTGCTGGTAGAACTGGAGCTGCTGATGTTGCATTTGTTGTTGCAATTGCTGTTGCTGAAGGTGGTGCTGTTGCATTTGCATCGGATTAGTAAGGAACCCAGGCTGCTGCTGCTGTTGGAGCATTGCATGAGGTCCTGTCACCCCCAACGCTGCCTGCTGAGGCTGCGGTGTTCCAGCAGACGAGACTAAATGAAAAGTAATGGGGTTAGTATTTAAAGCGAACTACTTTTCTTGAGCAAAAAACAGAATAAACGTTCTCGGGAAGATAACTAACCTTGAGTGTCAACAGGCTCAGGTGTTGGAATCACAGGTACCGCACCCAGTGAAGGGTGCACAGTCATGCCCAAGTTCTTTGCGTTCATGACAGCCTCTTCAAATGGATGGAGCAGAAGCGAGTAATGTTTCCGGAGAGTTTGAGCTGCTGTTGCAAGCGTATCTGGGATATCGAGTTGACTCGAGATGCTCTTCCAGGCCTTTTGCTTGGAAACCTATAAAACCAAGGAAGCGGCAATTGCGATCAGACTTTGCAGACTATAGAAGTCCCCCGACCGGGTATTTCAAATTCATGGAGCCTGCGCACTTACACTTTCCATGCCGCCCATCGACATTGAGATCCGGAACAACAAAAGAAGGTTGATTTTTTTGCTTCCCATGCTTGGGATCTTTGTGGGCAGTGGAGTATTTCTGGCCTTCATGAAGTCGCGAAGTTGCTCTTCGAATTCGTCGCCAGTAATCGTAGTGTAATCAATATTGAGGTTGGGTGTCACATTATGGTTGACTGGCAAGCTGGCATTCGCAGGAGAGGGAGAGGACTGGGCAGAAGATGGCTGTGATCCTTGAGCCTTTCTTGCTTTCGCAGCTGTAGTTGTCACTCCGAGGGGCATGTGAGGTCCAGGACCTCCATTCAAGGTCTGAAGCTGTTGCTGAAGCTGTTGCCCGAGTTGTGGTTGCTGTTGTTGGGGTTGTTGCTGTTGCTGTTGTTGTTGTTGCTGAAGCTGCTGCTGGAGCATCTGCTGATGCTGCACGCCCTGTAATGCTTGTCCTTGAAGGTGCATGGGCATCTGCTGCTTTTGAGCCTGCTGCTGTGGGTTGAACATTGGGGTACCAAACATGCCCTGGGGGTTGGCAAGGGACTGTTGGTTCAGCATCTGCTTCTGTTGTTGTTGCAACATGGGGTTCAACATGGCGTTACTGTTGTTGCTGTTGCCTGGGGTTACCTTTTGGCCTTGGTTTATCCCTTGTTGCTGCACCATCTGCTGATAGAAATTCCTAGTCAAATTTTGACTATTGAACTGTTGCTGGTTGGTGGCCTGCTTCTTCATGTTCTCAAACTGTTCGTTGATGTTGGCAATCAGGCTCGGGTCTCCGTTGGCGCCGCTCAATGCCTGCTGCTGCCGTCGTGAAAGCTCCTCTATCGTGTTGATGTATCGCTGGCGACTGGCTTGCTGCAAAAGGTTCAGTTGCTGGCGCATCTCTACAGTCATAAAAGGCATTCCGGGCATCCCCTGCATTCCCTGCATTCCCTGCATTCCTGGCATCCCCGGCATCCCGTTGGGCATCTGTTGCTGCTGCTGCTGTGGCTGTTGCTGCTGGAGTTGCTGGGGCTGAGGCTGCAATTGTTGCTGCTGTTTGTTGTTGTTGAGACTGCATCATCAGTTGGGGCGAGTTTTGTACCCAAAAGATTGACACCATTCCGACCTTGGGCAGTCTGCTGTTGCTGCTGCAGGAGTTGTTGTTGCAATTGCTGGCGTTGGAGGTTGTTCATCATGCCCTGTTGCCCCTGATGCATTTGTTGCTGCAGTTGTTGTCCAGGGAACATTTGCATACCCTGAGGGTTTACTGGCTGTTGCTGCTGTGGCTGTTGTTGTTGCTGTTGAAATCCTAGAGGGCTGTTAAAACCAGTTCCAGCCTGTGATGGATTTCTACCATTCGGATTCAATGCATTATTATTGTTGTTGTTCAGGCCAGCAATGATACCGGATGTGTTGGCCATGGTCGTGGTTGTGCTGGTATTGAGCGCCGGGCTCGAGCCATTGTTGGTATTGCCAGAGCCGATCTTGTTGACATTATTGTGGTCGTTGCCGAGCCCATTGTTCATGTTGGTGGCGCTACCTGGACTAGAATTGTTCAGTTCAGTCCCATCAGTAGCTGCACCTCCGTCAGTCTTTCCCGAGGTGACAGTCGAGGTTGCGGGGCCCATTTCTGTAAAATCTACGAAGGAATCCAGGCCAAAAAGATCATCGTTCATGTCGCTGGAAGGAGGTTGCGCAGATGAGAGGGACGATTTTGGATCTACACCACTGAGGCCGCCACCCGATCCATTATCTCCAAGCTGCGAATCTGCTGATGGCTGTTGCAACTGAAAGTTGCTCATCATGGTAGCATGCTGCTGCTGCTGTTGTTGTTGTAACTGCTGCTGCTGAAGCTGTTGCAGTTGCAGCTGTTGTTGTTGTTGCTGCTGCTGCTGATGTTGCTGTTGTTGCTGCAACATTTGATTGTGTTGGAACTGACGCTGCTGCTGGAGGTTCAAGTTGGCAAAGACCGGGCCGTTGCCGTTAAACGCTGGGAAGGGGCTTCCAACACCGGGTGTGCCAAGGTTTGGTCGCTGGGCCATGGTTGCGTTCTGTGATCCAGGTACGCCCATGTTGGGCATGGCGTTGGCCATTGTTGGTGTATACATGTTCCTGATTGGCATCCCTGGACTGGCACCATTTACAGATGTGGCTATAAAGATTGGACGGCGCGAGATTTTAGTCCTCATTGTCGTTGCCTGCTTTCTTTCTTTTTCGAGAGGCACATGAAGCGGGGAGATGTGTGCGTATGTCAGTCAATCCAAAGAGAATATGGATGAGCACTTACGATTGACGCGACCAAGCATGTTTGTGGGCGAGAACTGGAGTTGTGGATTGAATGGACCAGGATTGATGGGGGTGTCCGACATTGTGGGCGGACGCACGTCGTCGTCGTCGTCAGGGGAGGATGAGGAGAGGCGGACAAGGCCTGTCTGGTTGTATTTGCCTGCCTGTCAGAGATGGAGTCCGAGTCAGAACCGCGTCGGGTAGGCTGGGAAGAGAGATGGAACAGGTCAATCAGTCAGGGTTGCAGGATCGTTCGGTTGATTCACGGTAGATGCATCGGTAGGTAGGCGTACCTTTGACAAGGAGATGAATAGGGGGAGGGAGAGGGAGTAAAAAAAAAAAGAATAAAAAAAAATAAAAAATAAAAAAACGAGAAAAGAGACAGAGGGAGGCACGACCGCAAACAGAGCAGGAGAGCAAGAGCAAAAAGAGAAAATGTACAGATGAGGAAGAGGGAAGCGGCGGTACTCGGCAGCGGAAATCAACGAGATCGGGTTGAAGGCGCACGGATGGATAGGGCGGGACAGGAAGAGAGAACGAGGAAGAAAGAGAGAGAGGGAGAGGGAGGGAGAGGGAAGAGAGGAGGGAGGGAGAAGGAGTGCGATGATGATGATGAAAGAGGATTGCAGCGTCAGTGTCACTTGTGCGGCGGCAGTGAGAGAGAGAGAGAGAACAAGGCCTGGGAGAGAGCACACTCACTCGGTCGGGGATGAGGTGTGAAAGCGAGTCGGTGGGTCTGTCGGTCTGTCTGTCTGTCTCTTGCACGGACTTGCACCAAGGGGAAGCGGGGAGCCATTACTTTTCACAGCGCACTGCACACTGCACACTGCACACACACAGTCTCCAAGCCACCCACCCTCGCTCCCTCCCATCCCCTCGCCCTCTTTCTCTCACTCTCACTCGTCTCTCTCGCACGCTGCCACCACGCAGATCTCGTTCTTTTTTTTATTTTTCTTGCCTTCCTTGCCTTGCCTTCCTTGTCCTTGTCTTGACTAGTCACTGCTCTTCTTTGTCCGTCTCTCTTCTTCCTCTCTTCTTCTCGCACAAACACATTCCAGCTGATCATGACTCCAGGTAACAAGCACCACCCACCACCCAATCACTCGGCTCCATGACCCTCGATCAATACCCCAAACAACGCGTCCCAGCCCTTCGCCCAACTGACTCTTCCATCTCCGATTCTCAATCTCTTCATCCGCTAGCCACCACCACCACCACCAAGAGGGGTCGCGACAATACTGCCTCTGCCGGAACTACCCCTGCTCTCAAAAAGTCAAAGTCCCTGGGCTCCTCCCTTGACCTCACCCGCGCTCCCCGCGACACCACCGAAGGCAAGGTCTACGTCTTTGGCACCGGAGACTGTGCCCAGCTGGGCCTCGGAGAAGACAAGATCATTCGCAAAAAGCCGGCCAATCTCGAGGTCCTGAACGATCAGCATATCGTCGACATTGCTGCTGGAGGAATGCACAACATGGCCCTCACTGCTGATGGAAAGGTAAGCTTCAATGACAACCGCGATTCTTTTTTTTTTTTTAGGTTGTGGGAATACAATTACTGATATATCCTTTTTTTTCTCCTTTTCCCCAATAGCTTTGGTCCTGGGGAGTCAATGATCAAAAGACTTTGGGACGATCCGGCGATGAATATGTTCCCTTGCCCGTCGAAGGTCTTGACAATGTCAAGATTCTCAAGGTCGCTTGCTCAGACTCATTGACCGTTGCTCTTACTGAGGAAGGCGAAGTCTTTACCTGGGGAACTTTCAGAGTAAGCAAAACATTACATTCCAAATTATCTCCATTTTTTTTCATTCTTATTGACCAAGCCTTCCGCATGCTTGCTTCTTCTCCTGTGCATTTGAATAGAGTGCTGAAGGAATCTTGGGTCATTCAAAGGATCAGGAGGTTCAGGACGGACCTACCAAAGTCCATGGACTCCAGAACATTGTCGATATCGCCACTGGTACCGATCACGTCCTCGCCTTGGATGCCTCAGGACACGTCTACTCTTGGGGAAATGGACAACAGATGCAGCTCGGTCGCAGGATTGTCGCTCGTCGCATGTTGAACGGCTTGACACCCGAGCGTATTGGCAACAAGAGATTTGCAAAGATTGGAGCTGGTGCTTACCACTCGTTTGCCATTGACAGTGAAGGCAAGGCCTACGCCTGGGGATTGAACACCTATGGACAGTGCGGAAACGATGATGCTACCGTCGATAACGTTCCCTCGGTTGCTCTCATCAAGGCCCTCGAGGATGAAAGGTTCGCTGATATCCAGGGAGGCGAACATCATACCATTGCATTGACCAAGGACGGCAGACTCTTTGGATTCGGTCGCTCTGACAGTCACCAGCTCGGTTTGGGCTACACCGAGGCCCCCGGATCCGAGACCTCGGACTCGTTCAAGAAGGCAATCCGTGAACCCACATTGATCCCTGGTCTTCCCACCATCACTACCATCTCTGTTGGTAGCAACCATACCTTAGCGTTGACTCAAGCAGGAGACGTCTATGCCTGGGGTTTTGGAGAAATGTTCGCGTGCGGTAACGGCGAAGAAGAAGATGTTGAAAAGCCTCTTCTCTTGGAAGGAAAGCAGATTGAAAATGTAGTCATTCGCAAGGTCGCTGGTGGAGGTCAGCACTCTGTCATTCTCGGCGCCCCCGCAACATAATAATCCCATTTCCTCCCCACAAAGACCACAATAAAAAGAAACTAACACATTGAACATCCGCATCATTCTAATCACTCGGATCTAGTCTCTTCGATGGCACGCTACTAATGTAAACAAGTGCACAACACCCCAGAATTGCGATAGCCAGCGGGCATTGGTTAATCTTGCATTCCCTCAAATCACCACCTTCGTCAAGAACGAGCCGAGAATCAGGCTCAGCAAGTGCCACACGCAGCCTTTTGTTTGAATCGCTTATATCTTCAGTTGCTAGTTCACTTATTGCAACTCTTTTTCGATATTCATTACTATCGACCTTTGTGGTTCCGGATACTAGCGTGACCTTTGATTGTATTGACTCCACTTCTTCGGGTATCCTCACTTTTTTTTAATCACCGACCCCCTCTAATACCACTTCCACTCTCGAGTATAGTCTCGACTGTGAACACTCCTGTCTGAGTCACTCCAAGCTCCTGTGGATATACTGAACGCCGCCGTGCAAGAACGCGACGATACCGCTTTTTAATTTGTAGTTAGACACGGATACGACCCAGGTTCCACCATCATATTACGTGACATGGTCCTGTGGGGCTTTATAAGAAGAAAAGTCCTTCTAACGTTGATTCCAAATAGTTAGAGGTATTTGTAAATACATTGCAGTAGAGGAGTCTTACTGTTGCGATTTGCTAAGTCAGCGTGCCCATCTGTTCTCGACAGTGGGACGAGGTGGTTGGGGCAGATGGGATGAGCGTCAAAAGCTCCATATCTGGGAAGTTTGGGGGAAGGTGGTGGGAGGAAGTGGACATGCCTCTAACTTTCACCCTGACCACCATGACCAGGCCAGATCGCACAAGGGGCACCAATTCCACCAATTTCATCGCAGTTCTACAAAACGCGTCCCAGCGAAATTTGGTGACGCGTTCAAATCATGTTCACACCCCTCTTTTTGACCATTCCCGTTTGATGCCTCTCGATTCCCACCGTCAAACGGTCAATCCTTCCTCGGTCCATGCCAAGTCCTCATCCTTTCGAAAGCTCTCATCTCTGTTTTCACCCTTTGCCAACCTTAACCCTTCCAGTTAGATTCCCACTATCAGACGGCCAAATCCACATCCTCGGTCACCTCAAGTCCTCCTACCACTTGCTCGCCTCTGTTCATCATGCCTCTAAAGTTTTATACTGTGATTTTGTTGGCCACGTCTTTCGTCACTGCGCTGCCCTCTTGCTTCCAGTCTGAGTAACTCGCTCCCATATACTCCACTACCAACGCCGATATCATTCCTGATTCCTACTTTGTCGTGTTCAAGAGTGGTGTCCGCGCCAACGATCAATCTGTTTGGGTCCATGACCTCCACAAGCGCGACATGGCCGTCCATGGTCTCTGGGACAGCAAATCCAGTGGAATCAAACATGTTTATGACATGGACGGCTTCCAAGGTATTGCTGGTCGCTTCCGCCCCACTGTCCTTGACGAGATCCGCAAGAACTCCAATGTAAGTCTTATGGAAGGGTTGATTATCCCGTGTAGGTCTGTGTGAGGGTACCATGGGAGAGCCTGTCCCACACAATGATGTGCTAATCACCCATGCCCCGCTCTCCTGTTCCGATACCCTACCACAGGTTGCCTACATTGAACCGGATCAGGTCGCTTGCGCTGCTGATATTCAAAAAGGTGCTTCTTGGGGTCTAGCCCGTATTTCCCATCGGAATCGCCTCACCTTCGCCACATTCAACAGGTACGAATATGATCCCACTGGTGGTGATGGCGTCACTGTCTTTCTCCTCGACACTGGTATCAATACCGAACATAATGACTTCGAGGGCAGAGCCTCTTGGGGCACAACTATCCTTCCGGGCGAGTCAGACACTGATGAAAATGGCCACGGTACTCACTGTGCCGGAATAATTGGTGGTAAACGTTATGGTGTCTCCAAGAAGGTCAAACTTGTCGCCGTCAAGGTCTTGGGCCCCAACGGCTGTGGTTTGATGACAGAAGTCGTTGCTGGTGTTGATTTCGCTGTGGCTAGTCACTTGGCCCTCAAGGCCGATCAGGGCAGCAGCTACCTGGGATCTGTTGCCAACCTGCCTCTTGGTGGGGGCCATTCAGCCACTTTGAACAGCGCTGTCACCAGCGCTGTCGAGTCTGGTCTCCACACCGTTGTGGCTGCAGGAAACGATAAGGCGGATGCCTGCGAGAGCTCGCCGGCTGCCGCCAGCACTGTGGTGACAGTTGGTGCCACGGGTTTATCTGACGAGAGTGCCTACTTTTCCAACTACGGTCCCTGCGTCGACATCTTTGGCCCTGGATTAAACATTGCCTCTACCTATATTGGCTCTTCAGAAGCCGTCAACACTCTCTCTGGTACTTCCCAAGCCTCGGCGCACATTGCTGGTTTGATTGCCTACTTTCTCTCCTTGGCACCCAAAGACGCCTCTGCTTTCCATACTGGACCATTGACCCCCCAAGAGATGAAGGAGTACCTCCTTACCAAAGCGACATCGGATGTCTTGCTTGATATCCCTGAAGATACCGCAAACAAGTTGGCCTTCAACGGCTACAGTAAAGCTATGCAGTCGTTGTAGATCTGTGTGGCCTTTACGCACAGAGCTCAGAGCAATTGTTTTATGAAAGCCCCAGAACCTCCCCTTTTTCCATCCAAAAGTTAGAGTCCCTGAACGCAACTTGTCGATCCCAATGTTTTCTCTTTCTGTTCAGGACACGAAAAGGTTATTCATAAAAAAACAATAATAAAAAAAAATGGCCCCCGGAGGTTTTGTCTCCAAGAAACGCGTCGAGCTTTTGTTGAGTGTACGCGGGGGGGAGGTGGGGCGAATAATGGTCTCTGTATATTGTCGGCATCGACTCGTTCTACTTCCTCTTCTTCGAATCTGACGACAAGCGGACTTCTTTTTCCAAACCACTGGTGTGATCTTGGGCGAGGACAAGGAACTTCATTCTCCTACTGCCGATCTGCGTCTTTTTTTTTGTGTGTGTGCGGTTGTTGCTCCTCGTCATAGTCAACCCATAGTTGAAGGCGGTTGATCATTGCTCTAACCGAGGAGGGCAAGTATATCTCCAACAAGGGGGTAAACCTTCAGAGCAAGAAAAGCGCGACAATAACATATTTTTATTGAATCTTCATTCGCCCTCTTGATCAATGGGCCTCGAGGGAGCGCGGAAGAAATCTTGGGTCATTCAATGGATCCGGGGGTTCAGGATGGACCTACCAAGGTCCATGGTCTCCAGAACATTGTCTTGACACCTGAACGTATTGGCAACGAGAGATTCACAATTGACAGTGAAGACGAGGCCTACGCGTGGGGGATTAAACACCTATGGACAATGCGAAAACGAGGATGCCACTGTCGACAATGTTCTTTCGGTTGCTCCCGTCAAGGATGAGGTGTTTGCTGGTGTCCAGGGAGGCGAATATCATACCATTGCATTGACCAAGGACGGCAGCACTCTGTCATTCGCGGCGGACTACCCCAAAATACAAAATAAAAAAACTCTCAAAACATTTATTCAAATTTTCCTTCAATTCTCTATTTGCTCTCCTCGCTTGGTGCAGCAGCATCAGCATCAGCAGATGCGGAGGGCTCGGTTTCAGTCGCCGTCTGTGGAGCGGCAGCTTCGGTGTTCTCCTTGGCATCTGGAGCATCAGTGGCATCAGTGGTAGGAGCAGTGGCAGAAGAGTCAGTAAGGGCAGAAGCATCAGTATCTGCAGCAGCTGCGGTGCCAGTGGCTCCGGGCTGCTGGTAATTAGCGTAATACTGGCTATAGTATTGTTGATAAGCCTCCTGGCTGTATCCCTGCTGAGCATAGTACGCCGAGTAATCAGGCACTGCAGCAGCGCTTGCAGCCGCGGCAGAGACAGCGGGTGTTGCGGAGGCATCAGCGGTGGCAGGTGCAGTTACAGCGGGAGACGAGGTAGCAGATGAAGTGGAGGGCGAGGCAGGTGCGGCAGACGTCGCAGCAACGGCGCCATACTGGCCAGCACCGTAGCGAGAATAGTCATAGGCACCATAGCCGGGAGCAGCAGCGCTGGAAGCAGTTGCAGCCGCATCCGTTCCAGGGGCTGCAGTTGAGGCTGCAGAAGTTGCAGGTGCTGCAGCGTATGGGTAGGCTTCAAAACAAGATTTAAAAAAAATGTCAGAACTGCAATTGAAGCTGCCAATGACCGTACCGCAAAGTAAAAAGGGCAGAATGACTCACCAGCATTGTACTGGTATCCATAGTATTGAGCGTAAGCAGCTTGCTGCTCAGGAGTATATCCTGAAGCAGCGGCAGGAGCTGCTGCAGCCGCTGCGGGTGCACCATAGCCACCATATTGCTGTCCGTAGCTACTTGACGAAGCTGGCGCCGACTGCTGGTACTGCTGGTATCCTCCATATCCACCTCCACTTCCGCCACTGCCATATCCACTATAAATGGTCGGAAACCCCAAGAAGAGTGTTAATTGAGAATTTTCAGTAGTACAGGATCCTTGTCATTTGTTTTCTTACCCTTGATCACGCTGGCCACCATAGCGATCACCCTCGCGCTATCAGTGCATTAACCAGGATGGTATTCATAGAACGAGAGAGACATTCATCGCCAAAAACATCAACCAAGACAGGAAGCCATAGCAAAGTCAAAGCATTCGTTCAAGGTAACAGTCGTCCACGATGTGCGGTATTCGTCATATGGTGTGGTCGAGGCATTAACATGACAATAGCGATAGACATGCATCCAACATACGCACAATTGAAGTATAGAAAAGAGGGGAAAACAAGACAATTATCAATTTCAATTTGCACTTGAGAAGCTACTGGAACTTACTCAACTCCGAGGACTCATCCTGTTTGTGAGAACACCACCCGAATAATACCAAAACACGCGCCACTCTTCACAAAAAGGACCATTCCGAAAGAAAACCCTGCCCAAGCGGTGAGCGCTATGTCGATTGGTTGATGCAAGAGTCCACCGTCCATGAAGTCGAGGCTGGGGAACATTCTGATAAAAAATCACACAGACATTCACGGCATTGCATAGACGCATTCCATAGAATATACGAGGTTTGATACTTGTCCTTCCCCGAGCCTTCTAGCTCCTATTCCGATCCCGAGTATCGTACTGATTGTTCCCAAATGTGCAACTGAGATTGAATGAATCCTGAAGTATTGGCATAGTCCTGATGGAGGTGTCCGTTGGAGTCGGCCGCCAAGAAGCATCGAAGGGCGAAGGCATGCTTGCGAAAGAGTACGATTCAAGTCCAAATTCATACAAGCATAGTGCAAATCATTTTGTCCATAGTATCCAAAACAGAGAGCTCCAGACCCTCTTATACCGCAGAGATATTTCGCCATCCCAATAAGCCAACATTTTGAACCGTTCATGTAATCAACTTACCGCTCCGGCAACCTTCTCCATGATCAGCTGCTTAGCATACTCGACAGCCTCAGGTGGTCCAAAGAGGTTGATGGTACGTTCAGCTGGGGGTGGCATGCCATGCTCGACTTGCTGTACTTGAATTTTGGCACGAGACTGGATCTGGAGCTGCTTCACTGTTTCGCCACCTCGTCCAATAACCAATCCAATTGATTCCTGAGGAACGGTCATAGTGACTGGAGGGGTATTCTGGAAGCCACCGCCGCCATAACCTCCTCGGGGAGCAAGATCGTTGACAATCTCTTCAATCAAAGTCTTGGCACGATCAATAGCACCGTCATCTCCAGTGATAGTGACCAGTCGAGTAGTAGAGTCGTGGTCCTGGGGGGAGGGAGTGACAGCAATACGGGCTCCACTTCTTTCCTGGAGGTCACGGATAGTTTCGCCACCACGACCGATCACGAGACCAACCTTGGCGCTGGGGATCTGAATGCTGGAGCTGTTGCGGCCATAACCACCGCCCATACCGTATCCTCCGCTGCCACCGTAGCCACCGCCACCGCCACCGCCATAGCTACCACCGCGGTCACCACGATCTCCACTTTGAGAGCTGACAACGATTTCCTGAATCTGGCGTCTGGCGTCAGCAATGCCGGCGGGTTGTCCGATGATGTTGATAAAGCGCTCACGGTCTCCAGGATTACCATCTATAAACACAATATATAAAAAAGAACAAAAACGTTAACAACCTATCTCATCCAAAAAAGATGCAAATTCAATGATATAATCTGGGACGGTACCTTGGGAAACCTGAACTTTGCATCCAGTCTCACGTTCGATCCTCTTCAAGTTCTCTCCACCACGTCCAATGATCAATCCAACCAGGTTTCCAGGGACACCCATTTCTTCCTGAATAGAGTGTTCGTTGCGCATGGGGGGTGCATAGTGAGAGATCTGCGCTCCAAGGCCAGGGCGGTGGACGGGGGCAGAGTCTAGGAAGAAAGCGATGTGAGGAAGTGAGTACGATTGAGAATGACAAGGATACAAAAGTGTTTAGAGACCACGGGAACAGGGGCGCAAGCATACCACGTCCAGACTCATAGGCCATTCTCTTTCCATAGGAATCGTCCTCACGGCTATCGTGGTGACCATAGGAATCCTCCTCGTAGGGGCGCTTTGGTGGCGGAGCACTATAGGGAGCAGGCGCATCGCCAGCCATGGAGGCTGCGATACCATGTCGGGCAGCAATGGCCTTGACATTGGCCATGACCGATGTAAAGTCAACCTTGGCTGCGGGGGCACCGGGGGCGTCGCTATCAGAAGGCATAATTGTAATGTAGGACGATGGAGGGGGGGTGGAAGTGAGAAAAGAGTGATGAGACGAACAGAAAAGGTCGAGGAAGCAAAGAAAAACACGGGCACGTGACCACCTATGACGTTGCAGTGGTCATGTGACGACGATTGCAGCTCGCCGCTTTCTCTCCTGGGAGGGTCAAAGAGTCCAGATGTTGATGAACGCGATTCTTCATCCCGCCACCGAAACAAAACGACCTACAGGGTTCAATCATACATCATGGAAGTCAACCCACGTGGAATTCCCAAGGCACCATTCGTCGAGAATGTAGAAGATCACGTCAGCCCCCAGGAACCTGTCGAGATTGTCCTTAAAAAGTTTCAGGAGGCAGCGGCGTAAGTTGATGGAAAGAGCCAAACCGCCCCATCTGAAGCGAAAGCAATCAGCCATGATGGCATTGGTTGTAACTGGGATTGACCCTATCGCTTGACAGCAAGGGCAAAAGCTGCACAAAACAGACAGTGGTTGCTATCCAATGCTATCAAATCGGAAGAGAGATCGTCGCTCACCATTCTTGAATTTGTTCCTCTCGATCTGGTGTAATAGAAAATACAAGTTCATGGAGGTGAACATGCTCCAGAAGAAGCGAAACCTGGATGCAAAGATCCCAGAGATCCGCAAAACGTTGGAGATGGTTCAGTTTTTGCAGTCCGAGGCAGCTGAGGGTGATGACTCCAAGGAAATCGAGACTCTGTATGAGTTGAACGACACGCTCTTTGCCACCGCCAACATCAAGCCCACGGGCAAGGTCTGCCTCTGGCTCGGCGTAAGTGATGACACATATCCCTCCACTCCTGCGCTCGAATTCGGATAATGATTGACCTGAATGGGTTCAGAAACTGTTATGAACAACCTCTAACGATGCCTCTTGTGCGTATTTCCAGGCTAATGTGATGTTGGAATATCCCGTTGAGGAAGCCGCTGAACTGCTATCGTCAAAACTGGAGGGTGCGCTCAGGACTCTGAAGAACACGGACGAGGATCTTGTATACTTGCGCGATCAAATTACTACCATGGAGGTCAACACCGCCCGCGTGTACAACTGGGATGTGAAGCAAAGGCGTTTGGCTCGGGCCAAGCAAGAGGCGGCCGGAGAGGAATAAAGAATCGTACTCTACGACAATAAACTATGATACTTCAGAGTGCCGCTCCCTTGTCCATGTCTGTTATCTTCCTTCTTTGCACCTGTTGGCGGCTCACGCTGTTCGCCAAGGAGGATTGACTTCGTCTACAGCAGTCACTTTTTTTGCGCGAGAGGACACTTGACTTGTCCAACGTTTCTGAGACCGTGCATTCACCCCACCTCACTCCACTACCATTGCAAAAGACCGTGTACTGAACTTTTCTCCCTCAAATGGCGTCGACCACACAGCGACATGAGGACGAAACCGACATTCCTTCCATCGATGCTGTCTTTGTCGTCCGCTTCGACACTCGCCAAGGCAATCAGCTTGAATGGAGCCATGCTGCAACAGGTAGTAGAGAAGAGCAACGTTTACTTGTAGGCTGTTGAGTTCGTCTTGAGCACGTCAATCTTTGAGACTCAACACCGGCTTTATTATTTTTTCCGTAGGCGTTCAGCTCCAGGGTATCGAGTTTACAGCCTTGCCAAGCGGTCTTCACACAAGACAAAAAGATGTGATGTACGTCCACCTCAAAAGAGCTGCTTCTGTATTCTGACTCAATGTCTCGGCTTTATTCTGCCAAGAGATGCAAAAACAGGATTGTCAGATGCAATTGTAGAGGAGGCTAACAGCTTTTTTGCTAATCGTTAGATATTTTCAACTGGATGGCTGCATTGGGATTTCAGTCTTTGTCAACGAGCGTTCAGAGAGCGCGACGAATAGAGGTGCAAATATGGTCTCTGTCGGGATCCTAGTTCGACCCTCAGTAGAAACAGGACGTTGTGGGCAAGTTTGGAGGCATCTTGAGTTCCTTCAAAGCGAAGCCAGGTGATGTGTTTGCTCTATCAGCTGTTCACCTCTTTTTTTTTTTTTTTTTTTTTTTTTTGACTCGAATGCTGACACCTAAAGTTTATAGTTATCATACAGAGGCAGGAGCTGATACTTCAAGGCTGGAAGATTACTTTGTACGCCATCGTTCCACCACGGTGAGCAAGCGCAACTCTTACAGGGCAAAGAATAGGCGCCGCATCAGTCGATCCTTCACCATCTCTGAGCCAGCGCAACCTAACAATCTAATGTCGCCAGGTCTGGAGGAAGCAATTGAGGCTGATGAAATACCTGTATGTTGAACCTCGGAACGTGGCAGTGGTGATGGGTCCGGTGGCGAGACCAAACTGACCCTTTTATGTTTTCACCTAGAAATCACACCCGTCTTTACACTTTCTAGAGCTTGTGCACACCATGGGCCCGGCAATCTTTATTTTATGGAAAGCGGCCCTTTTGAGAAAACGAATTTTGATCTATACCCCTCCACCTGTGGAGTCTACATGCCTTGCAGGTAAAAAGAAATAGACTTTGAATATCTCTTCTCCTGAGGCTGACGATGTCTTCAAGATTTTTTCTATTAACCATTCTTCCCCGGTATGATAGTGTACAACATATGTCTAATGGCAACTATACCCTCCGGCACTGCGTCTATGGCCGCTGGCAGATCCAATGACCGAGTCCAGCCCTTGTTTTGTGTCGGCATCAATGACATTGAATATATCGAAGCACTACAGGGAGGATACGTTGCATGTAAGTGCAACAGCGCATCCCGCTCCTGTTTGTTGAATAGCCTCTCATTAGATCCCTTCATTTCGCAATCCTAGGCACCACCGACAAACTCTTTGCTTTTAAGCCTCAACTCTATGATGTCTTGGTGGATCTCTCGGCTCCGTCTATCAAAGTTCAGTACTCTACGCTAAAGCTTCCGCACCCCAATGTTCGGTTAACGACCTTGGTTCAAGGAGCACCAACGCTAGAAGAGACTAGGGCTGCAGCGATGGATAACCGACGGTATTTTTCATTATTGCAGCAGCTGGCCCGATTCCGAAGGAGACAAGGCACTCTTCAGAAACGCCTGTGTGCAGAGTCGGCTTTAGAGTCACCGGCGGCAGTCGAAGACTCACCAGATGTTTTGAAGCTGCGGCATGAAGACTCTGTGAAGAGCGGTGGCCTGGATATGGCCGGAACTTTGCGAGTCATGATGACTGGAGGCTGGTGGTGGTGGTACGGGAATGAGACTGCCGACGAGGAAGAATACGAACCTTTTCTCCAGGGTCATACGGAACAAGATCAGCGCGAGATGGATACACGAGATCAAAGACTCGGGGGTGCCTGTCTGCAAGTGTTACAGATGCAAACGAACGGCAATGTGGACACAGAAGCCATCAGGTACGGAGACACGGGGAAATGTCACAAAGAAGACTTTGTTTGCACTGTTAATTGACCCTCACCCTGTTATGCTATGCTGACATCGTGCTGGTAGATTTTTCCATCACTTAACAAAGACCGTACTGTCAGAGTTGGGTCGGCTGCTGTCGTTCAAGGCGACTGCGGCGATCTTTGAGGAAGAATCCGAAAGCAGTGTTGGGTCGGATGCGGCATCGATAGGGCACAGTATAGTTTTGACTCGAGAGGACGTCAGGCAGCTGGGCCTTGACGCGTCGAAAGACGGGGCGTTCGTGGAAGAACTGAGCAGAGTATATTTTGATACGGAGGTCGAGGTTCGAGGCTGGGACCTGGGGACATGTTGTCTTTCCCTCGCCAGCTGCGGTCTCTGTCGCTGAAGGCGATAGCGGTGGAGAGACTGAAACCAAGGTCTGTAATTGGGCCACTTTTGACTTTTTGAAAGAAAGAGGCTGTGTTGTTTGTTGAAGGGTCCAACGGTGGACGAGATAAAAAACGTTAATCTGAATATGAATAGACCCAGTCAGAGGGCGACTGAACAAAAAATGATGTGCCTGTCAACAATAATCATCTCACGTTCCCTGGATGACGATAGAGGATAGAAGATGTGCGGAGGATACTACTGCCTTAGATCTGGAGATGGACGGGGAGGTATGTACTGTACAGGGTGCTGAGAGGAGGATCTATCTCTTCATCTGTCAAAGGGGAGAGACAGAAAACGCGAGTTGGGGCGAGCGAGGTGGTTGTGAGGGGGAAAGACGGGAGGAAGAGAAAGAGACACACATTCTTTATTGCATTAGCTATCATGTTCATACAGACAGAAGAGGGAAGGGGGGAGAGAGAAAGCGAGAGACAGAGAGAGACAGAGAGAGAGAGACAATGCATGGGCACACATTCATGACAGTCAGACTGCAAATGAGGGTCGCGTTGCTAGGGCTAAAAGGGGCAAGGGGCAAGAAGTTCAGGTCAGGTAAAGTCAGGCTTGGGTGAAGTGCAGAGGTGCAGAGCGCAGAGTGCAGAGCGCAGACGCACAGGGAGCGAAGGACAGAGCGACAGAGAGAGAGTGCATGTGTGGAAGAGTGCAGCACAGGCAGAAGGAAAGAAGGCGAGAGTGAGAAAGAGAGAGAGCAGCGAAAAGTGCTCTTTTTTGTGTGTGAGTGTGTGAGTGTGTGAGTGTGTGTGTGAGTGCGGGTGTGCGAGTGTGCGAGTGTGAAGCGAGTGTTCCCTCCCTCATCTCACACTCTGCAGAGTGTGCACTGCATTCCGTCTCTCACTCGCTCGCCCGCTCCATCGCACGCCTTGCCTTCCCTCCCACACACACTCATTCATCCATCCCTCTTTCCCCTCCTTCCCTTCTTCCCTTCCTCTCTTCCTTCTCTCTTCTTTCCCTCCGTCCTCCCATCCCAGTCGGCCATTCCCCCTCCATCTCCACCTCCACCTCTCTCTTCTCCTTTCCCTTCCCTTGTTCCCTCGGCCGGTCCTCGCTTCCTCGCTCGCCCTTCCTCTCTCTCTCTCTCTCTCTCTCTCTCTCTCTCTCTCTTTGTCTTCATCCCATCTCCATCCTTCTGTTCCTGTAAGACTCCTTCCCATCCAATTCATCCATCTAACCCACCACTCACCCACCCTACCCACCCATCCAACCATCTGTCCATCCATCCCTTTCTTCCTTCCTTGCCAATGCCGCTGTGCCAATCTCTTTGATAATTCCAGTAGAGACAATCTTTTCCGAGCCATCCCTCTCTCTTCCTCTGTTTACCCCCTTTCGACAACACCCCACTGTTCATACTTTGTCCCTTGCTGCAACAGTCTTGTTCATAAGTCCTCGCCTGCCTCTTTCAGCATCCCTCGCCCTCACTCCCCTCCTGCTCGCTGGGTGCACAAATGACCCTCACCCTAAAGCCACCAAGGAAGGACAAACGAGCAGAGTTGCACGCATCAATCCACCTCCCTCTCATCCGCGTTCTCATCCCTTGCGCATGTATGCACGCACACATGCACACATGCACATCCCCCTCCACCCGTTTTCCCTTGTCGTCCCTTTCTCCAACTCGACCCGTCCCTTTTTTTATTTTTGTTATTATTATTATTATCATCATTATCTGCTGTCATGGGCG
The DNA here is from genome assembly GCA_963573315.1 of Entomortierella parvispora. NCBI lineage: Eukaryota > Fungi > Mortierellomycota > Mortierellomycetes > Mortierellales > Mortierellaceae > Entomortierella > Entomortierella parvispora. The sequence continues at coordinate 4,313,877 of OY752140.1, forward strand.
TGCGGTCCATACTTCCACACACACCCCTGGAGAAGACACGCATTGTCCGTCTGACTCTAGGGCTGGACTCGGTCGAGCATAGTCAGTCGTTTTGGTTCCGATGGATAGGGCCAGGCCAGACTGACGAGCAGAGTCTGGACGCGTGCTGTCTTATCTCGTTCATTCTTCAATCTCTGGTTCCACAATCATCTCGTCCTCGACATGTCATCGTCCTCTTACGCTCGCTCATGGTCATTCTCGACCGATATAAAAACAAAGAGAAAATGGACAAGCTACCACCAACAACAAGAAGCTGAATCAGTGACCACTGACCATCTCTGCTCGCCTCTCTCTCTCTCTTCCTCTCCTTCTCTGTCGTCTCCTATCCCTCTTTCAAAACAAAACAGGGACAGCTCCCTTCCTCCACGCGGCGGCCCTGAATTCCCATGTCGGGCAAGAGCAAAGCCTCAAAGGATCCAGGTAATGAACTTCTCCTTCGCCATACTTCCTTCACTCGGCTTCATTCCGACGCTCCAGGCTAGCGACTTGCCTGGAAAGAGGAATACAAGGACTCTATCGACACGCAGAGTCCCCGTTGTCGACCCAATCCACGCGATTCTCCTGCCAGACCTTGCCTTGCTCTCTACAAGGCACTATGGGCATCCTCACGCGCGCTCGTCTTTGCTGCCACGCCAACGCTGTTCATATTCGCGAAAGAAAGCCCACCGATGGCCCTCCGCGTTTGTCGATTCTCCTTGTTTTTCCTCTTTCTCTGTTTCTTTTTCTTCATTCTCTTGCTCTCTCAAACATATCTCCCCATCTCTTTCTCTTTCTCTCTCTCTGTCTCTCTCTCTCTTGTTTGCTCTTTGCCCTTTGTGTCTAACACGCTCCTCTTGGCTCAATGCCGTCTTTAGCTTCCTCGGCCAGTCCTTTGAGTGACCTGTCATCTGGAGCAAACTCGACCGTTCTCTCAAGCGCAAACAGCCCTGCCCACGGCAGCTCCAGCACCAGCAACAACAGCAACAGTGGCAACAAGACTAACGGCAACAACAACGCCACCAATACCCCTGCTTCTATGGCTGCTGCAAAGGCGCGCAAGAATCCTATCGAGGCCAAGCCTCAAAAGCCCTCCTTCCTTTCGCTCATCTTTTGTTGTGGAGCCAACTTTGTGGACGGCAGTGATGCTTCGCTCCAGGTCGGAAGTACTCCTCGCCCCGCGACTGTGAGCATTGGAAAGAGCACGGGCAAAAAGGTCGTGGCCGGACACCTCGCGGACGAGAAGACATTGCCAGCACAGCCCACCATGGTCAATGTCACTGCCACGGCAGCTTTGGAAGATACAGAAGTGGTAAGAAGGGAAAAGGTTTTGTATAGTTTGACCCAGCGGGGCAATGGGAGATTTGCATATCCTTTTTTCTCTTCCAGCCTCATTGGATTGGACCCCGACTGTTGTTTTACTCGCCTCTGGATATCGGGAGAGACAGAGCATTGGAGGGACCATGGCCAATATCTGCCCACAGAACGGAAATGAAAATTGGTTGGAAGCAAGGGATGGAACAATGAGCACTCGGCCTGCAAGTCCGTCTGAAGAACAGGGCGTAGTCTATCTAAACATTGCCCTGGGCTCACCCCTGTGCTCCACCACCACCTCCCCTTCCTCTTTTTTTTTTTTGGACCCAGGTGAAAACGAACTCTGGCTGACGCGCGCACTCCTCGACTGTTTTGATTGATGTTTTAGGAACAACAAGTGCAGGAAGTGGAACCTGCTGGATTGCTGGGACCTATGGCGCCGGAGCATCAAGGCAAGAAGTGCTTGGTGCTCGACCTGGATGAAACGCTGGTCCACAGCTCTTTCAAGGTTTGATTATTTGCTACCTGACACTGAGCGCTGGTGATTGCACGACGCTAGGTTTAATTGACGCTGTGTGGTTTTATTCTCCTTGTGCCGCCTTTGCTAGTTGATTCCCCAGGCCGACTATGTTGTCCCTGTCGAGATCGACAACCAGTCCCATAATGTCTATGTGATCAAGAGACCAGGCGTGGACACATTCCTGCAAAAGATGGGCGAACTCTACGAAGTGGTGATCTTTACTGCCAGTCTGTCAAAGTATGCCGACCCTGTGCTCGACATGCTCGATATCCACAGAGTGATTAAGCATCGCCTTTTCAGAGAGTCGTGCTTCAACCACAAGGGCAACTATGTGAAGGTACGGGTGTTTCAGTTTACCTGGCAATTGATACTCTCCAAAAGATGGAGTTTTTGTTTTTCCTACAGGACAAGGAAGAGTATCTAACGACTTTTTACATTTTCAAATGTCGTCCTCCTCCTCCAGGATCTCTCTGTAATAGGTCGGGACCTGAAGAACACCATCATCATTGACAATTCGCCAGCCAGCTACGTCTTTCACCAGACCAACGCTGTCCCAATTTCGTCTTGGTTCAACGACCCCCATGATACCGAGTTGCTGGATCTGATCCCTTTTCTGGCGGACATGACTGTTGTGGACGATGTCAATCCTATCCTGGACATGGCGAACGAGGAACAACCATAATACCAGGGCTGGCGCTTTACTTTTTTTATTTTATTCCCCCCTCCTCCCTTCTGGAACGCCATCCCCCATCCACACCATCAGCAGCCTTTGTCTCTTACACAGATATCCTTCCCTCCTCTCGCAAAACAAACCCTCTTGAAGAAGACTCTCTTTTTCCATTTTATCTCATGTTTTTATAATTTTTCTCTCTCTCTCTCCCCGTCTCTCTCTCTTTACTTTTCCCTTTTTCTTGAATGACGTCCATGACGAACCGAACGAGTTTCTGCAACCCGGCAAAAGAAACAAAAAAGATATATAAAAAATGCGGATTTTTTTTTTTTTTTTTTTTTTTTGGTTGAACAAAAAGGGGTTTTTTTGTTTTTTATTTGAGGGGGGGAAAGTACAGACGAAAAGAAAGAAAAGAAAAAGAAACACGGAAGGGAGGCGGGCGGGCTATGATACAATGTTGAATTGAGTTTTTGGGCATGAGGTATGGCTGTCTCTACCCATGGTATGTGGTGGTGGTGATAATACTGCTAAAAGGAAAAGGGAAAAGGGTGCGTCAAATCCGTATTGGTCCGACAACAAACACCTTAGCGCTTTAGTAGCGGTAGTGCTCGGGCTTGAAGGGGCCCTCGGGGTGGAGACCGAGGTACTCGGACTGGACAGGGGTGAGCTTGGTCAGCTTGACACCAATCTTGGCCAAGTGAGAGGCAGCGACCTCCTCATCGAGCTTCTTGGGGAGCATGTGGACGCCCAAGGGGTAGGATTCGATATCAGTCCAGAGAGCAATCTGGGCCAAGACCTGGTTCGAGAAAGAGTTGGACATGACGAACGAAGGATGGCCGGTGGCACATCCCAAGTTGACAAGACGACCCTCAGCCAAGAGGATGATGTGGTTGCCAGAGGCGACCTGGAAACGATCGACCTGGGGCTTGATGTTGACGTGCTTGATCGCGTTCTTCTTCAACCAAGCGACATCGAGCTCAATGTCAAAGTGGCCAATGTTGCACACAATCGAGTCATCCTTCATGACTGCAAAGTGCTCACCACGGATAATGTCACGGCAACCGGTTGTGGTCACAAAGATGTTGCCCTCCTTGACGGCATCCTCCATGGTGGTGACCTCGTAACCTTCCATGGCGGCCTGGAGAGCATTGATGGGATCAATCTCGGTAACAAGGACACGGGCACCCATGCCCTTGAGAGCAGCGGCAGAGCCCTTGCCGACATCACCGTATCCGGCCACGACAGCGACCTTTCCGGCAATCATGATATCGGTGGCACGCTTGATTCCGTCAATGAGGGACTCGCGGCATCCGTAGAGGTTGTCAAACTTGGACTTTGTGACAGAGTCATTGACATTGATGGCGGGAACCTTGAGCTTTCCCTCCTTGAGCATCTTGTACAAGTGGTGGACACCGGTGGTCGTCTCCTCCGAGATACCCTTGATCTCGTTCAGGAGATCAGGGTGGGACTCGTGGATGAGCGTGGTCAAGTCACCACCGTCGTCCAAAATCAGGTTGGGGCCCTTGCCGTTTTTGAAGGCACGGAGCTGCTGCTCGAGGCACCACATGTACTCCTCATCAGTTTCTCCCTTCCAGGCAAAGACCTAAGTCATTACATAAAAAATGTCCAAAGGTTAGAACGACTGCTTCTCAATCAATCAAAGAACCCAACAGTGTTTACTCTCATCGCCGTCGATGAAAGCAAGACACAAGACACGTACGGGAACACCGCTCTCGGCAATGGCAGCGGCAGCGTGGTCTTGGGTCGAGAAGATGTTACAGGAAGTCCAGGTGACCTCGGCACCGAGGGCAGTCAAGGTCTCGATCAAGACGGCGGTCTGGATGGTCATGTGGAGCGAACCGGCAATGCGGGCACCCTGGAGGACCTTCTGGGGACCGTACTTTTGACGGAGGGCAATGAGACCGGGCATTTCGTTTTCGGCAAGCTCGATTTCCTTGCGACCGAAGGCAGCGAGGCTGATGTCAGCTATAGATTGGAGAAGGACCCCATGGGAAGAAAGATGGAGAAGGTTTCGAGTTAGATTCAAGAAAGGCGACTATGCTAGCCTACAACATCAGGGGCATGCCATGGCATCTTCAGTCATCTTGAGGGTAGCTATCTACTGCAGCCGTTTGTAGGGGGAGAGGACCAGGAAGGATCAATCTTGACGATGTTTCCTTGCCCCTTTCAAGGAAAAAGGAGCATCGCGTCAAAAATGCGACCCGGGGGGCGCGATTTTTGGGGCGTGGGAATTAGGGTAGGAAGTGGGGGAGAGAGGACTTACCGACTTTGAACGTCATGGTTGAGTGGTTGAGGTGTGTGTGCGGGTGTGTGGGTGTGTGTGAGTGAGAGTGCTGACGATAGTCGAGGGTTGGATCCAAGAGAGAGGAATGAGCAAGGAAAAAAAGAAAAGAAAGAAGAGAAAGACGACGGGACCATCGCGCTCCTTTTATACGCCCTCCTCGCCCCGCCGCCTACTGCGCCCAAGCGCAAACGGGCTCTGTGACTGCCATTCTAATCGATGGTGGCTCACATCTGCAGCAAATGCGATGCCGCCATCTCCCCATACGCAAGCACTTTTTTTTCGGAGGTCCGGCTTTCTCACTGTGCCTGTGATGCAGATGGTTCATCGCGGCAATTTCGGACCTCCTGTAGTGTGTCCTTTGTGGAATCATCTCTCTTCCTCTCCTCCTACCCCCACTCCCCACTCCCCTCACCATCATCATGTCTGCTCCTGCCCCACACCAGGAACTCCCCCGTCCCGGTGGTTTCCCCGAAATTCGCTACAAGCGCTATGTGCCCAAGATTGGACCCTCCGGTCTTGTCCTCTTCTCCGGCATCACCCTCATGTGCACCTTCGGTCTCATCAGAACTGGCCAGGGTAACTTGGAGCGCAGGTAATAGAGAAGGGCAGAAGATTCCACTTTACGTGATACAGACTCTTGGCAGGAATGAACCGATCCGACTCTTTCTCGGGATGTCACCCGCACAAGCATGATCTGATCTAATTACAACACTTCGTCGCGTCATGGACCGCAATGTGATCAGACAGACGGAGCACCGCTCAAGCTATGTTGGAATGCTACGAGATCAGGATAGAAGCAGAGTCATGGAAAGTCAAGGCCAACATGCTGTCGGAATGGAGGAAGAGGTTAGACTCGCATTGTTCACAGGATGACAGACAGTCGATAAGTCAAGTCAGGATGTCCTGCAACCGGAGATAACAACCAATTGAAGCCGCAAAAGCATGGACTGTATGGAGAACATTCCTCCCAATACCCTTCAGAGGCGATCCGCAAGGAAGCAGCGCGAAATACCGCTCTGATACGATGCGCGATGTGCACAGCACAGATGAACCCTTCCAGCTTACTAACATTATTTCATGATCTCTTTGACAAAATAGGGAGCTTGAGCGCGAGAAGGTCTGGTCGCGCATCCACTTGATCCCCTTGTTGCAGGCTGAGGCTGACCGTGATACCTACCGCCGTGAAGTCGCTGCCAAGGAGCGTGAGGCAGAGATCATGAAGGATGTCAAGGGCTGGAAGACCGGCGAGTCTGTCTACAACTCGGAGCGTTACGCTGCCAAGTCTTACGTCGTCCTCCCATAAATTAACATTGGAATTCTGGAATAATGGAAAAAGACTGAACGCAGAAAGACGCAACATGGCAGACGAAAACGACTCCCAATCCCCCTCCCTCCCTCTACAACATACAAAATCAACTACATACACCCACCCAACTTGCTCACCATTCATGGACTTGGATTTTGCTCACACTCTCCCCCGCAACATCAGGCACGATCATGATCTTGATACGAGTGATCCAAGAACATGGACTATAGAATAAAAATATTTGAACACTGCACAAATGGTTCTGAAGGATTTCCGGCTATTTTTGTAATACAATTGGATTGAAACACGTTCAGGCAAATCGCCAAAAGTGATCTACAGTGTGCGCGTCTGGATCGAAGCTTCGCGTCCACTCTTGGCTTTCTTGTACACGTTTTCTTCCAGTCCTTCCTCCTTTGCCGCAAATCGGGCTGCGGCAAATAGGTAGTCGCTTAGCCTATATGTGTCGTTATCGACAGTGAGAGTATTTGATGTTATTCTTCTGACAAAACCTACAAGGATCATTGCTTTACATCCTCCTGTTCGTGTTCACTTGGAAAGATGTATGAAATTCTCGGCGCTTACCGGTTCAAATACTTGCCGACAGATTCGTCCGCGTCGCCAGCCTCCACGACAGGGATAGTCGTGCGCTCCGCGCGACGGCAGATCTAGGTTATTGAGGATAAAATTCAAAGAAAAGCAGTGATCCTCTTTTGTGAGTTCTCGATAATTCCCACTAAAATTTCTTCAGTGGCCATTCCTAAAATCTTACAGATCTGGCCTGATGCAGGAAAACACTGGACTCGCCTCCAGAAGGCAGAATGAAGTTACGGAGAGGGGGGAGTTTCTAACAAAAAGAAATGAAAAAACAAGACATCACGTTCAGTAAGTCCATATCAGTGCTATGGACCATATTTGCCGCCAACTTACAGAGTCCCAGTGGTCGATCCAGGATTCCAGCTTTTCAATGTGTCCTTCGTCAAAGGCAGTATTAACTAACAGATACCATCCATTGCAACGCAAAGAAAGAGAGGACTTGATCAGAATTGTGATATTTTGCAGCCCAATTCTAGAGGAGATTGTCCTGCCTTCTTTTCAAAAAATACTTACGAAGTTGGCTTTCAGAGGCATCTCCTCTAGGTGTTGCAATGTTGGAACCAATATCCTGCAGATTGCATTGGATCTAATTGAACGAAGGGGATTCCGTCCAGTTTTGGGGTCAGTAGCTGGGTTATGACTCTTGCTCATGTCACCGTCGTTCCTAGCGCTGTACCTCGATCAATTGCTCTGCCAATCCGTTGTCCGCTTTCGCACAGTAATGGTGTGCGATTCTGTGGATCGATGGGCGACGGGTTGCATTTAGTTTGTTTCCCCAGATACCTGCCTTGGGTAGTAGCGGCACCACCTTTTCGGATGTTGAATGAACACTCTTACCCAATACTGGAATTGAGCTCGTCCACAGCGCCAAGAGCCTCAAAGATCCTGTCGGTTTTGGATCGTCGTTCACCATTGTAGAGAGAGGACACGCCCTTGTCACCCGTTCGTGTATAAAGCTGCGATTTCTTGGGTCTATTGTCAATACAGATGCGCATCAGGAGAAAAACAGAGAGCGCGTCAAAACAATGTAGGCTCGGCGTAATGTCCCACTCGCGGGTGATGAACTGCATGACGCTGATGAAGATGAGATTATTACTGTTCCGATGCCATTGTGCGTATGTAATCTTGTTCCTGAGAGTGTGTCGGTGTGTGTTCGCGATTCCTGCTGATCCTTGGGAAGGTGACGATGGGGAAAACAGAAAAAAGAGTGACCTCAGCGCAGCAAGACATTCTACTTTACACGGCCCTGGATCGACATGCTGTGCTACGCTCTGCATGTCCTGTTTCGCTTCGGGGTAGTAGACGCGTCTGCCCCACACCATCCGCAAAAACATGGCTGCACTGGCGGACGAGCGGCGACCCAATGGTTGGTGAGTCAAGAGCGGGGGAGGGAGATGGCGCCTTTTTTGGCCGATCTGTTGCATCCTCTTGGAGGGAACCCAGTTACCAGACAGAACCCAGTTAACCCCAGCAGCCGGCATTTTGTGCTCTGGGCCAAAGTGCAGTGCCTGAGGGACTTGCCACAAGAGTGCGGGCAGAGTCCATTCAGTTCAGCCCAGCCCAGAAGCTCGGCTTCCCTCAATATGGGAACCAAAAGAGAAGTGTCATTGAATAGAAGACTGAATAGGAAAAGTGAAAAAAGAAGACGACATTCCAAAAAGTTCAACTCGACCGTCGACCAAGGTTCAAACTCCCTTTTCAGAACACACCCACACACACCACCCCAGACTCGACTCGACAACCCCTTTGGCCGACCTTGTCGTCATCCCACGGGCAACTTGTTGATCCGTGTCGTCTTCAAAACGAACCGTCGAATTGTTGGAAACTTGGGGAAGAGAGTGAGAGAGGGTACATGAGTGGCAGTATGGCAACAATGAGCATGGCCTGACGGGTCGCCTCCGAGAAATAGCAAAAGAGTCATCTTGCTAACCCACCATAACAAGCAACTAAAAATGTGGGGAAAGAGACAGAGGGTGTCAAGCAAACATAGCTGCTAAAAGTAAACTCAAGGGTTGAGTTCAGAGGAAGAAATGAATGAAAGGAATGAATTGCAGAGTGACTCTCCCCCTTGTTCTTCCTCAATACTGTAGCAGTTCCTTCCCCACTGCACCTTCTTTCTCTTTTGCTCTCGTTTACTTGCTCGCTCTCGCCCAGTCTTGTTGTCCCCATTGACCATCTGGGCAATATGGCAAAATTGTGGAGATTGAAAAATCTCTTTTTTTTCTTTCATGCTGTTTGTCCAAGCGAAAAGGTGCAAACAGCAAGCACGGCCACGTAGTCTATCCCAACCGAAAGAAGGAGCGAGAGGATGTGGTCCTCAGATCCAATGCATGCAAAATAATGTTTTTGTTGGGACCGAGGAGGTGCAGCAATGGAGGAGGCAAAGATGAGACGGCTGAAGCGAAAGGGGATTATTGCATCGGCCCTGTCAGTCAAGGAGTGAGTGAGTCTCGGATGAACAACAACCTGCCCATCGATTTGCGATCGTGGATGCCTGTGGACAGAGCAGAGGCAGAGAGGTGAGGAAGGACTAGAAAAGTCGCACGGCGCACTGTCGCGATTGGTGTGTGGGACAGAGACCGTCGTTGAATGGAAAAGGGACGGACTAAAAATAAAGGAGCGGTTTCCTTTTCGAGTTTCGTGGGAAGACTCTATGACTCTTGGGCCTGTTCTCTTTACTTCTCATTCTCAACCTCGCCTCTTTGAACTCTTCTTGGTCTGAGAGGGAAATCTATTCAATAGAACAGCAAAGAAGCGGAATGAAGCAAAGTATGTTTGTATGGCCCTGTCCATTCAATCCTTATTGTCACCCCACACTTCTTCTCGCGTCTCTCCATTTGGTCAGCCAGGCCTTTATAAACCCTTGGGTGCCCCGGCCTTTCTTTCTCTTTTTCCTCACACACTCTCACTTTCATCTGCATTTCCCTCTCCCTCTCCTCCTCCCCCCACCACCCCCATCCTCTCCTCTTTCTCTCATCCTCTCCTCTCTCCGTCCGAACCTCACACTCTCCCTCCCTCCCTCCTCCATAGCATCGTACATATATAATCCAACATGTTGTCGCACGAAGCCCACACCATCAAGGACACCCCTGGCTACATCGAGAATGCCTTCCCTGGCAAGGAGGAGCAGATGCTCAAGGTCACTGAGTACTTGAGCGAGAAGGCCTTCATTCCCGCCGCCTTGGCCCAGAACGAAGTCTCTTGGTTCTACGGGTAAGAAACTCGCTCCTGAAAAAAAAAGGCAAATCTCAATTGCACAGCTCAAAAGTGTTCAAACTGACTGACTGACATCGGGTGTCCTTTTTCATTCATAGAAACCTCGGCATTGACGACATGTACTTTGCCTCCGAGTCTGTTGAGTCCATTGCCAACCACATTATGGCTCTCTATGGTGCCAAGATCTTTGCCTACACCAAGAACGACAACGGTCTCGATATCAACTTGGAGCGCGAGACCGATGAGGGCGCCGTTTACATCCACACTTCCCGCCCCGGTGTCTCCCAGATTCATGGACCCCAGCACGAGAAGAGAATCGATGCCAAGTACTTGGACGTCAGCAACACCGAGCGCGCTTACCGTCTTGAGTCTTACCGCTCCAAGGGAACTGTCTCTTCCTCTTCCTCGACCCAGCTCCGCACCTACTTTGTCCGCGAGTGTTCGTTCGTGAACCCCAAGCCCACCAAGGAGCAGGAGTCTGATATCCGTCAGACCGCTGACAAGTCCTTCCTCGAGAAGGCCACCGAGAACACCCTCGAGATCTACGCTGATGTCATGAAGACCGCCCTCAGCCGCACTGGACCCGTCATTGAGATGTTTGAGGTCGAGGGCTCCCGTGAGCGTCGCCTCGTCATTGCCTACAAGCAGCAGACCACCCAGTCCTTCTTCTCTGCCATCTCTGATTTGTACCATTACTACGACCTGTACTCGACCCGCAAGTACGTCGAGCAATTCTCCAACGGCATCACCGTTGTCTCCCTCTACTTGAACCAGATCCCCAAGTCGACCGCTCCCCCAATTGAGCACTCGATCCACCAGATCATCAAGGAGGCCTCCTTGATCTACTGCTTGCCCACCACTCCCCTCCAGAGCTTCTTCCAGACCAACAAGCTGTCTGTCCAGGAGTCCATCTACGGTTACGTTGGTTGGATCTTTGCCCAGCACTTCTTGAACCGTCTCGGATCCGAGTACTCTTCCCTTGTCAACATCCTCGACACCACCAACTCGACCCACCAGGATGTCCTCTCCAAGATGAAGAAGCGTCTCCGCACCGACACCTTCACTCGTGACTACATTCTTGAGATCATCAAGACCTACCCCGAGCTCGTCAAGTTGCTTTACATCAACTTTGCCATGATCCACTATGTCAACCCCTCTGTCAACTCGCTCAAGCCCACTTTGTCGTACCAGCGTCTCCGCACCGACACTGTCTTGACTGATGAGGAGCTCTATGACAAGATCAAGCGCACCACCTCCAACTCGCACGAGCTCATGGTTTTCGAGTCCTTCTTGATCTTCAACAAGCACGTCTTGAAGACCAACTTTTACCAGCCCACCAAGGTTGCTCTTTCCTTCCGCATGGACCCCGCCTTCTTGCCCGAGATTGAGTACCCCACCAAGCTCTTTGGTATGTTCCTCGTCATTGGATCCGAGTTCCGTGGTTTCCACTTGCGTTTCCGTGATGTCGCCCGTGGTGGTATCCGTATCATCCGCTCCCGCAACAGAGAGGCCTACTCCATCAACTTGCGCTCCCTCTTTGATGAGAACTACGCCCTCGCCGCCACTCAGCAGCGCAAGAACAAGGACATTCCCGAGGGAGGCTCCAAGGGTACCATTCTCTTGGATGTCAACCAGCAGGACAAGGCCTTGGTTGCCTTTGAGAAGTACGTTGATGCCGTCTTGGATCTTTTGATCTTGGGCGAGACCCCCGGTATCAAGGAGCGTATTGTCGACCTTTACAAGAAGCCCGAGATTCTCTTCTTTGGCCCTGATGAGGGTACTGCCGACTACATGGACTGGGCCTCTGCCCACGCTCGTGAGCGCGGTGCTTCCTTCTGGAAGGCCTTCACCACCGGAAAGTCCCAGGCCTTGGGTGGTATTCCCCACGACACCTACGGAATGACGACCCGCTCTGTCCACCAGTATGTCCTCGGTATCTACCGCAAGTTGGGACTCAAGGAGGAGAACTGCACCAAGCTCCAGACCGGAGGACCTGATGGTGATTTGGGATCGAACGAGATCAAGATCTCCAAGGACAAGACCTGCGGTATCGTTGACGGATCCGGAGTCTTGTACGATGCTGAGGGCATTGACCGCTCCGAGTTGGAGCGCTTGGCCGAGAACCGTTTGATGATCTCCAACTTTGATGTCTCCAAGCTCTCGCCCAAGGGATTCCGTGTGTTGGTCGATGAGGTCAATGTCAAGTTGCCCTCGGGTGAGGTCATTGATGACGGTTTGTCGTTCCGTAACAACTTCCATTTGAACTCGATGGTCAACTGCGAGGTCTTTGTGCCCTGCGGTGGTCGCCCCGAGTCTGTGGATCTTCAGAACGTTGGTCGCTTGTTGGATGCCGAGAACCACCCCCGCTTCAAGTACATTGTCGAGGGTGCCAACTTGTTCTTTACTCAGGAGGCTCGTCTTCGCTTGGAGCGCGCCGGAGCCGTTGTGTTCAAGGATGCCTCTGCCAACAAGGGAGGTGTGACCTCTTCTTCCCTCGAGGTCTTGGCCGCCTTGTCCTTCAACGATGAGGAGTTTGCTGAGCACATGCAGGTCACTGCCGATCACATCCCCGCCTTCTACCAGGAGTACGTCAAGGAGGTCCAGACGATCATTGAGCGCAATGCTCAGCTCGAGTTTGAGGCCTTGTGGCGCGAGCACCAGCGCACCAAGACTCCTCGTTCGATCTTGTCCGATGACTTGTCGCTTGCGATTGTGAAGTTGAACGAGAACTTGCAGCACACCTCGCTCTGGGACAACTTGGCCTTGCGCAAGGTCGTTTTGGAGGAGGCCTTCCCCAACATGTTGTTGAAGCAGGTTGGATTGGACAACTTGATGAAGCGTGTTCCTGAGAACTATGTCCGTGCCATCTTTGGCTCGTACTTGGCCTCCCGCTTCGTGTACAGATACGGCACTGAGCCCAGCCAGTTTGCGTTCTTTGAGTTCATGACTCCCTACTTCTCCAAGGTCCAGCAGTAATTTAGACAGATAGATCGATCCTTGATTCCCCAACTTGTACCATAATAATCATTCATCCACACTATTCTTGACTCGCAGCTCTGTAATTGAATGAATGAATGAGTGTGTGAAGGCAAGCAAACACACGAAGAGAGCAGAAGAGCATCGACAGAACAAAAGAAACCCGAGGAAAGGGAAGAAAGAAAAGAGAGACCTCCGAAGGAGGAGAAGAATCTCCGCCACCATTTTTTTACGTTTTTCTTTTTGATCTTTCTCCGCCCCTGCATTGTCGTCATGTCTGATCTCTGGGTGTGCAGTGTCCGGTGTGCAGTGGGCTGTGTGCAGTGTGCAGTCGGTCAATATTACTGTAATCAGCCCTGCTTCCCAGGGACCAGAAGACAGAGCTGTCCCTCAGTTCGCTCTATCGCACCCACACCTTGCAATAATGATGCTGCTCGGGATGGCCAGTGCTTCTTTCTTCTTCCTTCCTCCCTTCTTTTCCTTGTTTCTTTTCCTTCTCTGCTTGCCCCTTCCCCGGCTCTCATCCCATTCCTTCATTCCTTCATCCCTTCATTCCCTCCCTCCATCCTTCATTCTCTTTGATCTCGTCCATCCCCCGCTGCTTGTCGGCCCTCTCCCCTCTGCCCCCCCCCCCCACCTTTGCTCTCAGGAACGCAACTCGTCTTGACTTCGCCCAGGCACCCCTTCACTGTGTTTCCAACAGCAACAACTGCAAATAAACAGAAAGCTGTCTGAGAGCGAACAACCGCAAGAAAGAAACCAAACATGAGCCTCATCTTTGGCGACGCCACCAACACCACCAATCCAAAGATTGAAGATCCCCAGCTCTCAGTCGACAACTCCATCAAGGCTTTCACCTCGGCCTTACTCTTCAACGCCGCCCTCGGTGCTGGGCTCTTCGCCGCCTTTTGTGTAGTCCGGCACTGGTCCAAAAAGATCTATCAGCCGAGAACCTACCTTGTCAACAAAAAGTATGTCTGGTTTTTCCACATCCTCTCCGGGGATAGCTTTGTAGTTGGATCGAACGAACACTGATCTACTTCTCTTTCCTGCTCTTCTTTCGTTTTCACAGTATTCGCTCCCCAGAACTTCCCCCCCGCGCTTTCAGTTGGATTACTGCCTCATTCAAGGTCAAGGACACGGAGCTGCTGGAAAGGGTTGGCCTGGATGCGTACATGTTTCTGCGCTTCCTCCGCATGAGTGCGTAAGTTTTAAGCTAGAGAAATGATGATGATGGAGATCTTTCCTTGTGTCACAAAGATGATGCAAAATGACCTCGTTGGTGCTTCAAGTCGTGACACAACGCTGATGTCGGGGACGCGAACCAACATGCCCTGCTTTTCCCTCTCTCTCTCTGACTAGTTTATTCTTTTCTGGATGCTGCCTGTTGTCTCTTCCGATCCTTATCCCTCTGAACATTATTGGAGGAGTAGGGGATAGTGGTCTTGGCACCATGACAATCGGAAATGTTCAAGCTGGCTGGCGCCTTTGGTTCCACTTGATTTTGACGTACATCTTTTCATGTAAGTGGAGTGTGGTCCTGTTCTTAAAACGGAGGTCTGTTTAGGAAACGAGATCAATTCATCTAACTCCTTGGTATTCTTTGGCATGGTGGCCATTGCAGTTTCAGCCATCATCTTGTTATGGCGGGAGATGCGCGAGTACACCAGACGGAGGCATGCTTTCCTTATGAGCAACAAACACATCAAAACGCCACAGGCAACCACCATTCTCGTCACTGCCATTCCAAAAGGGTTGAATACGGAAGAGGCAATGTTCAACATCTTTAACAGATTCCCAGGCGGCGTTTCCAAAGTATGGCTCAATCGGTACGTTTCTCTCCAATTTCAGAAACATGGGCGTTTGGATATCGTTGACAGCCAATCATAACCCTTTCTGTTCCGTCCTGTTTTATTTTCCGTTCTTCAGGAATCCCAAGAACCTTTTAAAGCTTTGTCGCGAGCGGGATCAAGTCGTCTCCAAGCTAGAGATGGCAGAGTACAACTATGTCCGATCAGCTTACAAGAAGAAGGCAACGGGACCTGTGAGACCCATCGGCAGAACCTCAAGCATCCCATGCAGAGGAGAGAAGGTTGATCTTATCGACTTTTATACCGACAGACTCTGTCAATTGAACCAGGAGATTCAGCAGGCGCAGCAATCGGGATCTGTAGACTCTCTAAACTCAGCTTTTATTCAGTTCAGGAGCCAGTTTGCTGCCCACAGTGCAGTCCAGACAGTGGTCCACCCTAAACCCTTCCGGATGGCGCCCATGTACTCTGAGATCTCACCACTGGAGGTAGTCTGGGACAACATGAATCTCAACACCGTCATCAGGAAAGGACGCCACTTGACCATCCTCGCCCTCACTACGGCCATGATTTTACTTTGGACCATCCCTACTTTCATTGTCCAGTCCCTGGCAACTATTCAACAGATTGTCCACACCTTTCCTTTTCTGTCCTTCTTGCAAACATTTCCACCCTGGCTTATTGCCATCGTTCAGGGTGTTCTTCCTCCGATCCTCCTTGCTGGTCTGATGGCTCTTCTGCCTGTCCTATTGATAATGATGGCAACATACGAGGGCCACGTCCGTCAGAGCAACATTACTCTCTCCGTTATGTCCAAATATTTCTTCTTTTTGGTCGTTAACGTCCTCCTGATTTCGACTCTGACTGGTGGAATTCTCCAGGCCATTGAAGACCTCAAAACCACGGGCTTCACCTTTGACTCCATCATTCAGTTGGTGAGCAACAAGCTTCCCTTGGCCTCCACCTTCTTCATCACATACGTTATCTTCCGAGCTTTTGTTGGACCTGTCATCGAGCTGGTAAATGACCTGGGTAGACTTTACCTGCACCGAACATTCGAACGATAGCTGTGACTAACGGAAATACCTATCTCTAGATGCAAATCGTGCCACTGTTATTCAATATCATGTACACTCAACTATTGGCAAAAAGTCCTCGCCAGATCTGGGATGTGCAGGGACGCCTCGAATCCGTCAACTATGGCATTATCTTTCCTCAGCAAACTCTGATGTTTTGTATCGGCATCTTGTACTCGACTGTCGCCCCTCTGGTGGTACCGTTTGTCACCTTCTACTTCACTATCAATTACTTCGTTTATCGCCACCAGTTCTTGTATGTCTATCACCAGCCGAACGAAACAGGAGGATTGGCCTTTCCAAAGGCGGTAAAGCAAGTCTACACGGGGATCTTCATCTCGCAAATCCTTCTGTTCGGCGTCTTTTTGCTGAAGTCTGGTCAGCTGAATGCCACCCCACAGTTGGTACTCTTGTTCATCTTGATTGTCATCACCGCGCTCTCTCTCACCAATATGAACGAAGCTTTTGATCCGTTGGTGACCTTTTTGCCAGTCGCCATGTTCTCCAAAGACCTACACGTGGATGCAGATGGCGTAGTGACTGATGGTTCCGAGAAAAAAACCGACAAAAGATTGCCCGATATTGAGTTTGGAGGAGGACCTGATGATGGCTTGGCGATGTCGCTGGACAATCTCTCTCAGCGCAACCTCACATCGGATCGGACTGAGATACCTGAGGACAACCATTATCAGTTACGGAACCGTGGTGGACATGGCGACTACAAGGACGAGTATGGTGGTACCTTGCCCTATGAGTCTGCGACTACACCGACAATGTCCGCTCAGGATAAGATGCAGCTTTCCTATGATCTTTATCAAACTCAACGAGAACCCGATACTACCGGTTCTCAATATCTGTCACCTCATCAATCCCCCCCACAATTTCGAGAAAACGCCGAGGATGTCACGCTGAGGATGGATCGACCAGTGTCATTTTTAAATCGGTCGTCTTCATACACCAGTCGAGCTGCGTCTTTTGTGGATCGTCCTACCTCCTACATGGTGGATGCTTCCGAGTACCACTACAGTTTGCAGACGCAGGAGGAATTGGATCGCCGGGCAGAAGCACTGCGGGTGGATCCTGAACTGGAGCGATTACAAGACCAGGCGTACTGTCATCCAGCCATCTACAATGAACAGAAGCCTGTCTGGTTGCCAATGGATGAAAGAGGATTGATGCGGATCGAGATTGGCAAACTTGTACAACTTGGAATTGTGTGTGCGACGGACGGCGCGGTGTTAGACAGTTCGACAGCCAAAGCGCGGGTGAGTGGGTTAATCTATGCACCTGGCGAGGAAACACAGTACAAACTTGAAAGAGGGGATCAAAGTCTGGACTTGACCGATACGATGGCCCGAGTTTGACGAGAAGAACAAAAAAAAAGCCGTTCACAAAGAAGCACAGCATTGTCGTGAACTCCCCAATAAAGTCTTTTTCTTATCTCTCCACATCCTCAGTGATCTTTGACACTGCACCGGGAAATTGACGGAATGTCCACGATTTTGCACAATGGGCAGCAGCGTGGTGGAATGCCCTCGACGCTGTGCTTTCTATCCTGCTTTCTTATTGCCTGCCTTTGTCTCGAAGATGTGCTTTTGTGTACTCTGCACATTCTCTAATAACTTTCGACAATCATCCCGTTGATTTGCCTTTTGTTTAAAAGACGCTGGATCTGTCATTCCTTTCTCTTTCCACTCCTCCACCTCTATCCCACTTGAACAATAATAGTTGAATCAGCCTTTTGAAATGCCTCGCGCACCTCCCACAGACCTCCCAAAGCGGACCACACGCTCCTCCACCTCTGCTGCTGCTGCTGCTGCTTTATTGACTCCATTAAAACCAGTGGCCGCCTCTCCCTCTCCTCTTCCTTCTTCATCCCAGTCTGCCTCTGCCTCTTCTAAACTTCCTGTTCCCTCGCCAGCCAATACTCCACTGCCAATCATCAGCTCAATCACTCCCAACGAAAACTCTGATTCGATCGTCAATACTCTTCGCGGTAGTCGTCGTCGTGCCGCTACTGTTCATCCTGCTGAGCCATCTCCGCCCAAACGAAACAGGGTCTCTGATTCATCACCACAGCAGACTCAGACTGCAAGTTCTGCTGCTTCCAAAGAGACACACCTTCAAGCAACGACCTCTATCCACATGAAAGCAACACCTTCACTTTCCACCCCTGAGATGTCAGCTCAAGTTAACGATGTAGTGGACCCTACCCTCAATGTCACCTCCGATCGGCTCGTCGAGCAAGTGACTTCCCCTGGAGGGCAATTGTGTGACGAGACCAGCGGATCCTTGTCCACTGTCCCCGTCAATACGGCTGCCAGTACGTCTCAGGCACACTCTAACGGCATTCTTGAATCACTGACAGCATTAGTAGGCGATAATAGCAGTGGTAGTAGTAGTTTGGCAACAACCAATGCAGAACCATCCGCTACAGCGACCACAAAAGGCGCTGCGGCATCTCGTCGACTTTCCAAGAAAAAACGCCAAACTCCACAGCAGAGGCAACCTCGACTACAGCAGATAAAAGATCTGCAAGAGGAATTCAACACAAGCAGAGATGTGGAATCTGCCGATTCGTCTTCGCATATGTCTTGTTCGTCCACAATCACGGATCCCTCTATCCCTAGTAACAATGGGAAGCGTCGTCGCGATGATAATGATGACAGGGACGTCAAGGACAAAGGTGGCGTTGTTCCTTCAGAGGAACAAAAGTTGGACGATGACTCTAGGGTCGCGAGCAAGGGCGGTCATCAGGAGCCTTCACCATCTTCCTCCTCCTCTTCTATCCCGCCCGTATTGACCACAGTAGTCCCATGCAAGGCAACTCCTAAGAAAAAGTCGCGCAGCCCTACAAAGGCCCAGACCGTCAACTCTAGTCCTAAAAAATCCACGACAAGACGCCCCATTGCCCCTGCTACCGGCTCAAACTCTGCCACCAATACCCAGAAGAAGCCGCCGAATCGAAAACAGCCTGCACGGACTGGTCCTAAACCAGCAAAGACTGATGCGCCCACGGGAGCTGTTCCGATCGCAAAGACTCGAAAGAATGAAGCCAAGGCTCACAAAGCGACAACATCAGGAACGACAACTTTGCATCCAAAGAAGAAGCGACGCGTACAACTAGAACAGAGGCCGCTGGATGAACCTAGGGTTGGGAATGGCCCCTCTTCGACTTTGAATGGTCGTGTCCAGAAGTCCCTGTCGTTAAGACGACCCCGTAGGTGTCCATCCACCATCGATGATAGTGGAAGTGAAGGCGAGGGAGAACATCACCAGGAGCAAGAGGGGGATGGTGGCGGCCAAGTCGAAGAGGAGGAATTGGAAGAGCATCAAGGGCAACACTACTCGCAGAGTGGCCGATTACCCCCGAGAGACGACAATTGGGACTTGTGGTCCAGGTTGGCAATGGATATCTGTTTCAGCTGTCAGATACCCAAGATCAAGAACGGGAACGGTAAATACCGCTCGGATGATTGGGCCCCTGATGACATTGCGGCAGCCGTGCAATTGATGATGTTCAGCAGCAGTCAACTTTGGACAACTCAAGAGGGCTATGATCTTGGATTTTGGAACGGATTCTGGGCTGGATACCCTTGCAATTGTTTCAAGCGTTGGACAGTTCGTCATGGACAGGGGCCTTTTTCGAGACCCTGGTATACTCCCACTGCCCATGTCGCGCCCTATGCAAACTACGATGCCCGCCCTACGGCGCCATACCACCCAGCATACACCTGTCCTCCAGGGTGTTCTGCACGCGAGTATTCCTATTCAGGTTCCCATTCCCCTCACGCCGGCTCTTTTGCACACAACCATAGTTTTTCTGGTGACCAAGGTCCGTTCGCGCCTTTTTCTTGTTATCCAGAGCCTTCTTGTTCTGCTCCGATGGAGCCAAGCGCGACAGAATCAGCATCCAGTGTTTGGCAGACTTTGCCGCCGTACAAAGGATCTGAGAATCGGTCTTCAAGGCACCATGCGGAATTGCCCCATATATCGAGCGTATTCGGTTCCTCTACCCCTGGAAATCTTGCAGGCTCTTCTCCCACATGTGCACCTGTTCCTGCAGATCCTACGGTTTCTTCTTCGGACTCAATTGCGCCACTGATATGATGATTGTCGGTAAAGCTGGCTTCCTGGGGTGCTACCTAGGGCAGACGGGCCTTCAAATAAATGGTGCGATGAAAATCTCAAAAGTGGGGAAAGGACAGGGCGGATCGACACGCGACTAGCAAAGTTGAAGTGGAGGGTTGACCAAATGCAACGAGTTTGACGGCCCAAAGTCTTTGAAGCGCGTCTCTCGGCTGGCCGTTGGGGCGGCGTTTCCTGCGTTTCCTTTATTTCCAACATGGACAGGATATAACGGGTATAAATAGCGCAATAAAATAATCCAAAGAAACTATCCCAATTTCAAGGTCTTCTCCATTCTCAGGCCCCCTCTTCGCCCGTCTCATTTCAACCCCTCGCCCCGTCTGCACCGTCGGGCTGTTTGCAGGTCGCCCACTCTCTGCCGGGGTCTCTATTTCCTTCCTTCCTTTCTTTCTCTTCTTTTTTTCTCCTTCCCTTCAGCCCATCATCTCCCTCCTCTCCTCCTCCTCCCCATTCCTTCTCCTCCGACTTCCTCCCCCCTCTTATACTCATCCCCTGATGCTGTCCACTTCTGGAGACTCGTTCTCAAAGTTCCGCAACAACTATCTCGCTGTCTACCTGACAGTGATGAGTATGTTCTCCTGCCCCGCCCTTCTAATGAATGAAGCAAGCTTGTCCTTCAGGCTCAATGTCAATATTCACAGGGTCCTCATCCTTGTCTTTTACATCCTCATCATCTAACCATCCCTCTCTATTCATCTGGCGTTACCTAGTGAGTGATTGGTTGCAGGGCCCTTACCTCTATACCCTCTACGAGTCGTATGACTTCAAGATCCAGGATATCGCCCTCCTCTTCATCATTGGATTCGTGAGCAGCGCCGTTTTTGGAACCCTGGTCGCCAACACTGCCGATGTTTGGTATGGGTTACAACATTTTTGTGGCCTGTAGTTTTGCTAAATTGGTCAAAGGGGGGCATGACTACGTCGATTTGTGAGAGGATCCAGCAGGTCAACAATTACACTGAAGGTCGAGCCAATGGAACTAATATCTCCTCCATCCAATGGATATTTGTTATATCTTCGTAGGGGTCGCAAGAAGATGGCTCTTTTGTTCTGCTTTACCTCATCCACCGCCAGTTTGATCCGTCTTTCAGGCAACTTTCAGTACCTTGTTGTCAGTCATTTGCTCAGTGGACTTAGTACCGCCTTGTTGTACTGTGTCTTTGAGGCCTGGTACATCTCTCAACATCAGCGCAAGGGTAAAGCCCAGTTTGTTATGGCCTACACACAATGAGGATCCACTTTTTGACACAAAAGAAAGCTAATTGCCTCTCTGCTTTCACTTTACTGTAGGCTTTGCACCAGCATTGATTGGAGCTACTTTCAGTACAGCCATTTTCTTGAATGGATTGGTGGCGATTTTGTCTGGTGTCGTTGCC
The DNA here is from genome assembly GCA_963573315.1 of Entomortierella parvispora. Taxonomy (NCBI): domain Eukaryota; kingdom Fungi; phylum Mortierellomycota; class Mortierellomycetes; order Mortierellales; family Mortierellaceae; genus Entomortierella; species Entomortierella parvispora. Next base: position 4,335,205 of record OY752140.1, read on the forward strand.
AACATTTCCGTGCAATGGTCCGGCTCGATGGCGGCGCCCTTTGTCGTCAGTGCCGGAACCTTGGTCTTTGCTGGTCTCTTGATTTCGAGCTCCTGGGACGAGAACTATGGCGAGAGCAAGACTAATGCTTCCGGCTCTGTCCTCAGGAGCATGCTTGAGGGACTTGTCGTTCTCAAGAGTGGTAACGCATACGTTCAACTTTCAAACATGAATATGGAGAGAGTCTCATCTGCTCACTGACCCTGACCTGAACGATTTGATGAAATGTTAGATACCAACATCCTTTCGCTTGGACTTGCCCAGACTGTCTTCGAGTGCTGCATGTACACCTTTGTGCTGTTGTACACACCCGCCCTTGAGCAGTCGATCAAGAACTCTGGAGTTACCCCCGACAATCTTCCTCTTGGCTACTTGTTTTCGGGCATGATGGTTATGACCATGTTGGGATCAATTGCTTTCAAGATTCTTTCCAGCAAGGGCTTTGCTACCGATACCCTCCTTTCAAGCGCGCTTTTCATTTCTGGTGCATCATTCTGCTTCATCACACTCAACACCAAAAACAGCACCTACACTGTCATGTCGTTCTTGTTGTTCGAGTTCACAACTGGCATGTACTTCCCCTCGATTGGAACTCTTCGTGCCCAGACCATCCCCGAGCAGAACCGGACAGGCGTGATGGCCTTTTTGCGTGTGCCTATGAACTTTGCCGTGTGCATGATTCTGTTGCGTGTGCACGACTTGCCCGTGGGCAACATCTTCCAGATCTGTGCTCTTCTCAACTTTGTCGGCGGATTGGCGATCCTTTGGCGCGCGTTGGACCCTGCACGCCAGGCCAAGAGCCAAGGTGCTCATGTTGCGGCCAAGGACGAGGAAAGCCACGAGCTTTAGAGTTAGAATAAATTTATGGGATAGAAATAAAATATCGAGGATAGTTTATCCTGCAACGCACGTCCATCGGAGAGACGGCGGCACCGGTAGACAAAAGTGCGAGGGTGGTCCTTCGTTTCTCTTTCTCTCTTTCTCATTCATCCCATTCATCCCTTTCATCACTCTTCATTGTTCCCCCCTCCTCCCCTCCTCGTCCTCCTCCCCTTCCTTCTCCCTTCTTTTTCCGCCCCTACTCTCCCCATATACTCCATTGAACCATGTCTGCTGCCGCGGTCACCGTCCCCTGCAAATACAAGACTGGCAAGACCCTTGGCCAGGGAACTTATGCTGTCGTCAAAGGTGCGTCAGTTCGTTCCACTGTCGAACGTTTTCCCGGGCACGCTGCTTGCAAACAATGTCATTCAGGGCAGATACACGCTTTGAGGTTGGACTTTCTTGTCTGCTGGCCTGCAGCTCCATCCTCGCTGCTCATTCTGCCTGGCTGACTGCATTGGCTGTGTTCCGCGTCCCTCGTCCCTGGTTGCGGATACTGTCTCCGTGGTCTTGCTTCTACCCTCTATCTATCCATGTGCGAACTAACGTTCTTTGTCTTTACTTCTCACACCTGCATGGTGCAACAGAGGCCGTCCATGTAAGTGTCTCTCTTTTTGTGACAGATCCGCTGTGGGGCTGTTGTTCTCGGCAAAAAACTTGTTCCATGTCCAGCGTGGAACCTGTTTTCACATTCAGTTCTTGTTCTCACATGCACGTTGATGCTGCCTCGTCTTGGGTAATAATAGATTGAGACCCAGAAGCGGTATGCCGTCAAGGTGATTAACAAGAAGCTGATGGAGGGCAAGGAGCACATGATCAGAAATGAGATTGCTGTCCTCCGTCGCATCTCGATTGGTCATGCCAACATCCTTACTCTGGTCGACTACTTTGAGACGCTCAACAACTGTAAGGCACAACGCACAATCCCCCTCCACTAGACTCAAAAGGAACACTAGGCGGTCTTGCTACAACCTTCAAAGCATGTGGGAAAGGGAACGGCCCCCTCCCCCCCTGGACAACCTTTTTTTTTCTTCGGTCACTCGCCTCGATGGAAACTGAACGACGTCTTTCTTTTTTTAAACGTTTTGCTCACAATCCGACTGACACAACATATTTCTTTTGGTCCTTTGTAGTGTATTTGGTCACCGAATTGGCTGAAGGTGGCGAGCTTTTCGACAGGATCTGCCGCAAGGGCAACTACTACGAGCATGATGCTGCCCATCTCGTCCGGACCATCTGCAGTGCTGTCGCCTACCTCCATGAACAGGGGATCGTTCACCGAGGTAATGTGTGGTTTTTTCTGATAACGTCTCCACTTTCAGACTCGATAATGGACTTGTGGACTGGAGGAAAACACTGAAAGGTTCATGGATCAGTCAGGATGATGCACGGCGGACTGAAAATCGCCAGGACAGTTCCCGCTTCCCACGAAATCCCCGGCTAGACCATCAACACATCCTTTCGCGGATTGTCAAAAAGAGCCTGCATGTGCTACCGGGATGATCGTGATAGACGCCATTGCTCCCTCTCTTCTTACACACGCCACTCTGCACGGTATCTTTTTCTCTCTATCTCGGTTTTCCCGCTCTCCGCATCGGTTTGTGATCCTTTGCCGCATTTATGGATCCTCCAATAGATTTGAAGGTAAAGTACCAAATAGGAGCCTCGTGTTCAGTGGCCAAGGGGGACACAACGTCGAAAAAAGGAGAAAAAAAAACTCCTCGGAGAAAATAGTATGATTTGGGCTTTGCCCATTCATACTTTTCTTCGTCCAGCGCTTGTAGCCCCAGAAAGGAAGAGATTGAAAAAAAAAATCTGTTGCAGCTTCCCGTTTTTTTTCTTTCGAAAAACTGCTGTGGGCTGCAGTTTTTGTTGTTGCTGCTCGGAGTAACAATGACCAGAGGGGTGGGAGACCAATTGACTGATCGGAAAATGCTCAATTCCCTCTTTTAGCCAGAGAACCTGTTGTTCAAAACTGCGGCCGAGGACAGTGAGTTGCTCATTGCCGACTTTGGGCTGTCGCGAATTATTGACCAAGAAAAGTTTCACTTGTTGACGACAACCTGCGGTACTCCCGGATATATGGTATGTTGACCTTGAACGATGGAGCAGTTGGGCGCTTGTGTGCTGGACACGCCAGGAAGAGGGAGATGAGGCCATCAGTCTGGAAATTACGCCTCGCGTCAACTACAGGATGTCGATTTATTGGCGCGCATCTTCCTTTTTTTTTTGAGACCCGCGCCCATACATTGCGCGAGGGCACACAGAACATGATCAGTTCCAACTCTGAAACGTTGGTTCTCATTGTGTTGAATCGCCGTCTACTGTTGGTCGTTCCCTTTATTACAAATGACCTCTTAGAAACACGGAGGACATTGCTTTCATTTATTGATCAATCAATCAATCCAATGTTGCTGTTAGGCGCCAGAGATCTTTCAAAAGTCAGGACATGGAAAGCCAGTGGATATGTGGGCGCTCGGCGTTATTACCTACTTTTTGCTGTGCGGATACACGCCGTTTGACCGTCAGAACAGCATGGACGAGATGCACGCCATTTTGAACGCCGAATACCAATTTGCACCCATTGAATACTGGCAGGGCGTGAGCGAAACTGGTAAGAGAGAGGGAGACCAGGGAAAAAGAAAAAATGGCTGTTTGAAAAGATTGTACAAAAAAAAACACACACAGGATGCAGAGCCAAAGACTGATCTTGATCTTACACTCTTTTTTGGAATCATAGCCAAATCATTTGTGAACGGACTCTTGACGGTGGATCCCAGTCGCCGTATGACTGCAGCGGAGGCGTTGCAGCACCCTTGGTTGACTCAGTCTTTGGAGGCTCACCAGCAACAGCAACAGCAAATGATGCAAGAGCAACACTCCAGTCAAGACCAGGGACCTCAGGACATGGAGGGCGTCGTACCTCACGATCTTTTGCCTTCGATGATGACCCACATCAAAGCCAGCACCCGCAAGTTCCGCAAGGCTGGATTGGCGGTACAGGCTATGAATGCGCTCCGCAAGCGCCACGAGGACTTGAGAGAGGTGCATCCCGAAGAGGTGTCGCATGTTTTGCATCGTGGCGACGAGGACATGGTCTAAGCTTGCAGTTGCTGAGGTTCTCTGTTTATCTGATGTCGAATAAAACGGATTCTTGATTATTTTTAATCCAACAAAATAAGGCTGGAAGTCGACTCGGAAGTCAAAAGATGACAAGATGTCCGTTCACCGTTCTTTCATCTGCCACTCCGCTCTTTGACCATTCGCCTCTTCTTCTTTGTTCTCTTTTCTTTCTCTCTTCACTCCCTTCACCCTTCTCGCCCCTTCCCCTCTCCTCCCCTCCTCTCCTCCTCTCCTCCCTCCCCTCCCCTCCCTCATCCTTCCTTCCGTTAGAGGCGACTGCAGCTGCCGTTCAGCATTCCTCATCCCCCCCACCCTCTTCCGAATCATCCGTCCTCATCATCTTCATCTCGACTCTCAATCCCCTTCTCTTTGTTCTCCCTCCCCTCCCTCCCTTCTCCCTCCCCTCCCTCCCTTCTCCCTCGTCTCTCTTTCCTCTCCTTCATCTCTCTTTCCTTCCCTCATATCTCTTTCCTTTCCCATTCACGAGCCACACCTTAAGTAGACAGCAAGCAAAAGACCCTTTCTGGAACCTCTCTTGCTTCTTTTGAACACTGTCAGCCCACCAATCCCTCTAATCCTTCCACCAGTGCCAGTCCTTTCTCCACGCGTTTCGTGTGTTCCAATACCCTCTCCCTCCCCAAACGAAAGAAATGGTCTCGGAGACACTTGATATCCAGGTCATTGTCCGGGCCTTGTACGACTTTGACTCTGAGGATGCAACCAACTTGACCTTCAAGAAGGACGATGTGATCCAGGTCCTAGCCCAGCTCGAGTCGGGTTGGTGGGCCGGCCACTGTCAAGGCCGCCAGGGCTGGTTCCCGTCCAACTATGTTGAGGTCCTTGGAGAGGATGACCTGGACAGCCAAGATGAGGATGCAGAGGACCCAGAGGTGAGTACAATTGGATTACGACATGAACCATGCGGAAGGAGGAGAGCAGATGAGGGTGTGTTCTGCCTTCCCTTGCCTTGCTCCACTCCACCCTGTTTGTGTTTTTTGTGTTTTTGCATTTGTGAGCTTAGTGCAGAGGTGGGGGGGGGGTGTGTTTTCTTTCTCGCTTTGGTGGCACGACTGGCGCCATTTGAAGAGCAACAGGGACAACAACGACAGCAACAATAACAACGCCCAACAAGTAACGGCCCGATTGATCGTTACAATCCATCGATGGAGGAACGATGCACAGCAAGGACGCAAGGATAGAACGACAGACAAATGTACTCCCAGATAGAGAGACGGCCAGTCGGCCAGTCAGCCAGCCAGTCAGTAGACCTCCACCAGTTGGGCAACTGATTACATTTTCTGCCTTGCCCTCCCTTCCTCTTCTGCACTTGCCCCAACCACCGGATGAGATTCGGGGGTGATGAGCTCTTTTTTTGCGTTTTGACTTTCATCTTTTTTTCTGTTCATTCTTTTCTGTCCTGCCACTGTTCAGAGTGTTCTGTTCTATCTGGCGGTCGAACGCCCTTCTTCTCTCTTTCGGGTTCCTTTTTTGGTGGACGTGTGTGCAAATTCGTGCTCCAGCCGAGTCTTCTGTTTTGCGCCATGCTGTGCCTTGGGCAGTGGATTTTGGGCAGTCGTGGCTCCGTTGTTAGTCTCTGAGGTTGTTCTTCCTGTTATTCTTCTTTGTTGTTGTTGTCGATGTGGGAGGTGAGAGCCCTGTTCATTCTGTCGCGCAAGACCGACAATGTTGCAGCTGCAGCTGCAGCTGCAGCTGCAGCAATAGCAGAGCAAAGCAATGCAGGCGCACGAAGAGAACATGGTCGCTTCAAACTGAACAGGGACAGCACAGAGAGCCACAGAGCGATATTCAATCCTCCCCACTAACACCACCAACACCACCCCCCTCTCCAACTTCTCTCCCACAAAAAGCACACAAAAGAAAGGAGAAGCAGGAGCAATGGCGACATTGTGCTCTCGCTCATCGTTCTGATCCTCAAAAACTAATCATCTTTTTCTTTTCTCCTGACCATCGCTCTAGGCAGCAGATGACCTCTGGCTGCCACAGACGACGCCGGATGGCCAAGTCTTTTATTACAACCAGCGCACACAAGAGTCCAGCTGGACCATTCCTGAGCCAGAGGACCATGCTAGCACCATGAGCGTCGGCACAGCCGACACGGCCAATGGCCAAGAGGCCACTGGCAAGAAGGGATGGTCGGTGCGAGAGTCGACATCAAACGGCAATGGCTGGTACAATTCCGAGGCAGAGGATGATGAACAGGACCAAGAGCAGGATCAGGACCAGGACCAGGCACAGTCTTCGCAGCAGCAAGGCGGCCAGCGTCTCTCGCGTGCTTCCAGCACACACTCGTTGGCCAACACAGCCAACAACACCCTCAATGGCAATGGCAAGGTGAGTCTAGACTGGCGCGAAAAGGGAGGATAGGCCTTTGTCCGGCCAGGTGGAAGACGTATCTCTGCGGCCGTAAAGCAAATCGACAACGAGATCGTTCATTTAATTGATACTCAGCAATCGCATCCCTGTTTTGGCACCTGCACCTTCTGTTTGGTGCATTTTCGTGCCTGCTCATCCTCAGCAACAACAACAACAACAACAACAACAACAACAACACCGATCCCCACAGTACCTTCCTCCGCACTCGATATGGGCGCTGACCTTTTTCTCTCCGCTCGCTGTCTCTCATTCATCTAGGCCTTTGCGGACAACGCAAGTACCACCGGCTCATCGGGCGATCCAACTCAGACCCTGGCCTCTGTCCGCAAGCCCTCTGGTCTGGCCCCAGCCATGCCCCAAGAATCCATTGAGGGCCTCCCCCCACTGCCGCAACTGCCCAACCCTTTCGATCCAGAGCCCACCTGGGACTCGCTCTCGGATCACACGGCGGCTGCCATCGACAATCTGCTCTCATCTGCGGAAAACGGCCACAAACCCTATTATCTTATCCAGTCTTCGATCGTGGTCGAGGCCATCCGTGTCATGCTCTATGCTTCAGGCACCGTTGACAAGGACGCCGCCATCATGCGCCAGCACCGTGGATTGAAGCTGCACCACCGCCAGATCATGGCCGCTCTTTCCAAGCTCGTTCTCTCGGCCAAGATGGCGTCGGGCGTCTGGCCTGCAGCGGACTCTGTTGCGAAATTGCAGGCCGACGCCAAAGAGGTCCGTGTTGCTGCTCAAAACTACATCTCCACCGCAATTGCTGCCGATATCCCTGTCCATCAAGTGGATGCCCGTCTCGTGGCGGATGTCAAGAGCCCCCTCAAGGCCAAGGCTGCTGCGCGCACTTTGGATAGAGCTCTCTCCAATGCGTCTCTTCGAAGCGATGGCAGCAACCAGCCAGCCGAGCGCAAGGTCTTTGGCTCGCAAATGAACAGCCAGAGCATTCTCAGCCAATTGGACTATTACGCCAAGAGCGCTTCCAAAGCTGTGAATGTCCTCGCCATGCAGATCGAGAAGATCATCGAAAACCCCTTACCTGCTCTTCGCCACAGCAACGTCAACGGCGTCTCGTCCGCGAACCCAATTATGAACTCGGCCCAGTCGGCTCAGCTGGTGGCGCAGGCTCGTCAGACCATCTCTCAACTAGGTTCACTCTTGACCCTGATCACGGACTTTTACACCACAGCCCAAGCAGAGCAACCGGGCATCCCTGAAAAATACCTTGCAGATGTGCGAGCGACCAAGCAGGCTCTGCACGGCACCTCTGCTTCTCTTGTCATGGCAATCCAGTCCGCCACCGACTTGCTCGCCGTTGGTCAGACCCTTGATCTCGCCCTTAGCACCACCGTCGCTACTGACAAGGCAGCACAGAGCCTGGTGCAGGCTGCCCGGACTTTGGTCCAAGAGAAGGATGCTGCTGATGCCAATGTGCTGGTAAACCGACCCCTGCACGACCCCTATGGGGCTCGCAAGCCCTCTATTGCCGCTGCCATGATGGACCGTACTCCCGAGGAGATCATGTACAACCATGACAATGATTCGGATATCGAGCCGGATATGGCTCCCCGCTCCAGTGCTTCAACCGCCGTCCATTCTCAGCAGCGTAGTCGCTCTGACTCGCAACCGTCTCTATTCTCTGCCCATTCAGGACCGTACACTCCCGGTACAGAGTATTCAGGACGTGGCGCTCAAGGAGGCTATCCATTCCCTACCTCTCCTTCAGAGTCCACTTTCTCCGGTGTGGCTAATATGGCAACACCAGGACGCTATGATTTGCGTGGAGAAAAAATGAAGAAAATCAATGGAGACGACGGAGCAGGACGTGCATCGGCGACTATCTGGTTCTTGAACTATGACTACCAACAAAATGAGCTTGTCCTCAACGCAGAGGGTCAAGTGAAGGGAGGAACGCTACCAGCATTGATTGAGCGCCTAACATTACACGATGGCTTGGACTCGAACTTTATCGCAACCTTCTTGTTGACATACCGATCCTTCACGACGACCAAGGATCTCTTTACTTTCCTCTTCCAACGATTCACCATCCAACCTCCCATGGGTCTGGATCAGGAGGAGCTCGAAATTTGGACAGAAAAGAAGTTGACACCTATTCGTCTCCGTGTTTTCAACATTATCAAATCATGGCTGGAGAACTACTTTTTGGAGGACGAGGATGACGATCGGGAGGCCCTTGCAATGATCAAGGACTTTTCCGGATCTGCGGCAATGAAGGACACGATGAGCTTTGCTGCTGTGCAGTTGATCAAGCTTGTGGAGAAGCGTGAGCAGTCCGAGGGAGCGTTCCGAAAGATGGTTCTCAACTTGACAACACAAGCACCTCAGCCCATCACACCCCGCAACCTCAAAAAGATCAAGTTTTTGGAATTGGACCCTCTAGAGTTTGCGCGTCAATTGACCATTATGGAGGCCAATGTCTACAACAAGATTCGCCCTGTCGAGTGTTTGGCCAAGGCCTGGATGAGTGAGGATGCAGAGATGGCATCCAAGGCTGTCAACATCAAGAAGATGATCGAGACGAGTAACTTGTACGCCAACTGGATCAACGAGCTGGTTCTCAGTGAGAAGGAGCTCAAGAAGCGCGTTCTTGTCATCCGTCACTTGGTGTCCATTGCAGAGGTAAACATCAACATCAACAAATGAGGGACACCGCCTTGGCTAACGGTATCTCGATATACTCGATATATTTTTACTAACTGCTTCGCCTCTTTCCTTTTTGTTTCTCTCGTTTTACAGAAATTGCAACAGTTGAACAACTTTAGTATGCTCTCTGCCACGATGGCCGCTTTGTCCCAATCACCGATCCATCGTTTGAAACGAACCTGGGAACAGGTGCCTACCAGGACCATGACTTCCTTTATGGATCTCCAGGTGCTCATGGGTGTAGCCAAGAATTGGGCCGAGTACCGTGAGGTTCTCCATTCGGTCAACCCACCCTGTGTGCCATTCGTGGGCATGTACTTGACGGATTTGGTCATGATCCAGGACGGCAATGGCGACTTCTTGAAAAAATCGAACCATCTGATCAACTTTTACAAGCGGGTCAAGACGGCCGAGGTGATTCGTGAGATTCAACAGTATCAGTCGGTACCTTATTGTCTGACCAGCGTGCCAGAGATCCAGGCTTTTATCCGACGTGGATTGGATGGCACAAAGTCCGTCGTGGATCTTTACGACATGAGTTTGGCATTAGAACCTCGGTAAGAATTTTGCTGCAATTTTCGCTGTTCGGTTTTGAACTTCGAACTTTTTTTCTTTCTTTTTTCTTTTCCTTTTCGTAGCCTGGGGAACTCTGTTTCCCTAGGCGGGAGAAAGGGTTCTGTCTTGCAGTCCAGTCTTTTTGCCAGTTGTCAGTTGTCAGTTGTCAGTCGTCGCGTTTTGTCAGTTTTTTGTTGTACTTTTCGCAAAAGCTTGTCAGTTTCGGCGTACTTGTCAAACTCACTGTCAATCTTCCTGATTTGATATGTCTCCTTGTCGAACGTATCTCAGTGAATGAGGGGACGAGACCATGGCCCGCATCAAGCGAGAATCGGGTCTTTGCTGACTGGATCTCGAAATGGGGACCCAAAAAGAAAAAGGAATCACCTCTTCCCTGACCGTTCCCTTTTTCTTCCATCTATACCCTCGATTGCCTTGTTCTTTTTATTCTGATTTCTTCTAACGTACAAAAAAAAACCCATGCCCTGGCTCCTGAAACTAATAGCGACAAGATCACCTCCCCCAACACCGTCGAGCACATCAACCAAGTTTTCCATGCCACTGGACTATAAAAAAGAATTGAAATGAAAAAAAAAAAACTCGCCCACTATACAAACATTTTCAATACCAAGCCATAAACTCTCTCTCTCTCTCTCTCTCGTTTTGTTTCCAAATCATCCAGAGCGATTGAATCCAAAAGTCATGTCTGCATGTCCTTTCCTTTGTTCTCTCTGTCTCTGTCTCTCTGTCTTTGTCTCTCCCTCTCTTTCTTTCGAGTCGCCTTACTCTCCTCTATCTTCCTTGATCGCGTTGCCCTGTTTCTTCCGGTCGCCAATGAAGGTCTCACTGAAGGCCTTTTTTTTTGCTCCTGACGTAAAAGTTGGGGTTGTCGGACTGTTTTCATTAGTTCCAGGAACCAGAGGCAAAAAAAAGAAGAATGAAAGAACAACAAGAGGAAAAAAAAATCCAAAAAAAAAATAAAAATAAAAATAGTGGATAGGGAGGTATGTTGGTATGTTGTCCCTGCTACTTTTCGCCCATCTATCCGTTTTTCTTAAGCCTTGACTTTCTTGGAGGGATCTTCGGTCGTCTACGAATGGAGAAAGGAAAGGAGGGGGGGGGGGGGGGGGTTAAAGAACAGAAAAAAAAAAACCAAACATTAATAAAAGAGTCCTAAAATTGACTTTTCACAATCTACAGTATCTGAAGGCCTTACAGCTGGGGAGCCAAACTTGGCAGCGCGCTTGCGTTTCTTTTCTTCTTCTGCGGCATCCAATGTATACAAGCTCTTGACCGCAGTGGGTCCCTTGGCAGGGGCAATTGCTGCAGAGGTAGATGTTGATGAGGAAGCAGCAGTCTTTGTGACAGGCGCCGTAATTCCAAAGCGCTCCTGGCGTTTGCTAAGGACATCAGCAGGAATCTAGACATACAAAAAAAAGGAATAATAACATAGCAAGAAACGTTAGATCACCTGCTCATTTGTTTGACTTGCGATTGCGTCGCGTCTTTCTCTCTGAACACGGGGACGGATCCATTCTTACACTAACGGCAATTGAGCCAGGCTTTGCTGGAAGGGTCTTGGCCCCGGCAGCAGGTGTGGATGACGTTGAGGATGTAGCCGCGCCAGTTGCTTTAGCCAAGGACGCGGTCGCGGCGGCAGTGACTGGGACACCAAAGCGGGCGGCACGCTCGACTGCCTTGTCCTGTTCCTTGAGTGGGATCCCAAAGCGGGCAGCACGGTTTTTGCGCTTCTCGAATTCAGCCTTCAATGTCTCTGCATCCTTGACGGATCCGCCCTGGAACTTCACATCGCCAACGGAGGAGGTGGTGGCTGTTGATGGAGCAGTCGAGGCGGCGGTGGAAGGAGTGGTGGTGGCAGATGTTGCAGGGATGGCAGGGGTGGTCTCGGGCTGTGGGGTCTGGGTGACAGGCACTGCAGATGGCTTGGCAGGTGTGGGTGTCGAAGAAGAGGCGCCTGTAGGGGGAGGGGGAGCCAGATCACTATTTGCAGGAACAAAAGAGCAGAAGAAAGTGCTTAGTACGATTCTTGTCATAATGAAAGACCTTTGTGTGGCCCGTCATCCAATTCAACAAGAGGGGATTCGACGGGGTTCCGCAGATCCGCCTGGATTCTTTTTTTTTCTTACTCTAATTTAGCATCCCAATCAAAGGCATCGCTCGATCCGGTGGCGGGTCCTGCACCGGCATGAAGCGCATCCTCCTCTGCTTTTTGATGCTCCAAAAGACGCGCGACGAGTTCTTCCTTTTTGCCGTTGACAGACAGTCCAGCCAGCTGAAGCTGTTCCTTGAGTTCGTTGACCTTAAGTTTGCGGGGATCCATAGTTGAGTTCGTTGGTGGGTTGCTGGATTGAGTCGACAAGGGAGGATGAAGAATCAACAGAGGAAACGAGATGTGGAGAATTAATCACACAAGGTGGCGCGGCGCGGTGTGGATGTTGCAACACGTGACCTATTTCACTTTCAGGCTTTCAGCCGTCGTGCCTCCCATATTTCATAGGTATGTGATTTTATTTCTTGATGCAGAGTGGAAGAGGGCGGGGGGAATGGACGCTTTACAGGTGTCTGTAGACAGTTGATGGTGTTGATCAAGAAAATAGCCCGGTTTGGGGAGGAAGATGTGAACAAACATACAGAGAGACGAGAAGTGAGAGAGAAAAGAAAGAGAAGAGCTGTGGTCAGTGATCTGAGATGGGGGAGTGGGGGAGAAGAGTGGAGAGGCTTGGGATTCGGTCGGATCTCTTTCTTCCGTCTTTCCCATCCTCCTTGCTTTCCACCTTGTCAACAAATAAAAACAACATTTTCACTGCAAACACGGCGATCGCAGCGAAGGCCATCGTTTCGTGAAGGGTTCTTACAAAAAGCCTGATTCCGACAACAGTCTTGTAATCTTGTCCTCTTCGCCTTCCCTATTGTTCGTGCAAATTAAACCAGAAGCGAGGGTGAGATCCTGAGATAGAAAAACAAAACGCGGCAGTTCCCACAAAAAAGAAGAATAAAGAATATCACGCAGTCATACCTTGGCTCAACAGCTAAACTCATATCAAAGAGATCAGCCACATCTTTGGACCCGTCCAATCCCTTTTGGATAAACGTCTGGATCTCGGGAACAACCGTCAGACAGTACGGTACAGCTTGGTATTGTTGAATCTCCCGAATAACCTCGGCGGTGCTGACACGTTTAGCAAAATTGATGTGGTGCTCTGTGGACTTGATAAAATCCGCGTTGCCGTCATGAATACCGACCAAATGGGTCAAGTAAACGCCCACAAATGGCACACACGGTGGGTTGGCGTTATGAAGGGCTGCACGATATACCCACCAATTCCTGGCAGAACTTGTAACCTGACGGAGCTTCTCAAGCGAGTTGATGAATCGACTTGGTACCAGCTCCCACGACCGCTTCAGGCGATGAACTGGTGATTGTGCCAACGCAGCAGTCGTTGCCGAAAGTAAACTGAAGTTGTTCAATTGAAGTAGTTTCTATGGATTCGCATAGGGTCGAAAATAAAAGACGATGGGTGAGTAGTCATCAAGCGGTACAAAGAATGAGAATAAACCCTCCATCGACTTGTTACCTCTGCCACTGTAATAATATGTCGAAAAATCAATGCTCGCTTCTTCACATCCAGTTCGCTGAGGACAATTTCATTGATCCAGTTCGAATACACATTGGTTGTGGTAATCATCTTCCTGATATTCACCGCCTTGGCAGCCAACTCGGGGTCATCGCTCGTCCAGGCCTTGGCCAAGCATTCGATCGGCTTGATCTTGTTGTAATTGTTGGCCTCCATGATCGTCAGTTGTCTCGCAAACTCGAGTGCGTCCAGGTCCAAGAACCGGATCCTCTTTAGGTTCCGGGGTGTGATTGGTTGAGGCGCTTGGGTAGACAGATTCAGTACCATCTTTCGGAACGACACGTCCGAGTTCTCTCGCTTTTCCACCAACTTGATCAACTGCACAGCAGGAAAACTCATCGTCTCGCGCATTAGGCTTGATTCAGAGAACTGCTTGATCTTTTGTAGTACATGCTGGTCTTCAGCCTCGTCCTCCAAAAAGTAGCTCTCGAGCCAAGACTTGATAATGTTGAACACGCGCAATCGAATCGGTGTCAGCTTGTTCTCGGTCCAATTGGTCATCTCGGTAGAGTCCAGTCCAGGAGGCGGCTCGACTGTAAATCGACGGAACAAGATCTCAAAGAATTCCTTTGTAGAGGCAAAAGATCGATACGTCAACAAAAATGTCATGACAAAATTAGAATCCAGACTGTCATGAATTGTCAAGCGCTCCACGAGTGCCGGAAGAGTGCCTCCACGGACAGTTCCATCCTTGCTGAGTGTGATATCTGCCGGTGAATAATCGTAACCGAGGTACCAAGGAGCCTCCGTCACTTTTGGGGCCTTGGGCGCCGGTACTTCGCTTCCAAACATCTTTTTGAGCTTGGCACCTCGAACGACAGCCTTGTTGCTTAGAGGCACCTTTGACTTGAAATCTACAGACGGCGGGATGATCTCCATGAGGCTGGCCAGGTCTTGAGTCGCATCCTTGTGAGATTCTGCCACAATCATCTCTGCAGGAGGCTGGCCTTGAGTCGAAGATCGTTGTTGAGTCACCTCAAACTGAGAGAGTTGGAACCGATCCAAGACATTCACAGAGGCTGAGCCAGTCGAAGTTGTTCCTGCGTACGAAGTATCTGATAACATTGAAGATGGTCGTGAGTCTGACCGACGGGACGTGCCTCCTCTTGATGATTCCTGATCCATGTCTGAAATTTCACCACTCTTGCCAACTGTCAGGCGGTCAGAGCTTGAAATGGTGCTGAGCTGACCGACCAAGGTGGATCCCGACTCTGATATAGTTCGCATACGGGCGCGCTGGTCCGCCTCGTCGTTTTCGTTAGCCAACGATCTTGCGGCAGTTGCAAGATCGGCGACAGATCGCTCCGCTGTTTGACTTGCATCCAGCGCAGACTCCAAGGTAGCAAATCGTGCTTTCGGGTCTGTGGAGAGTTGAATGGCCATCATCAGGGCAGCCATATTGTTGTACAGTGCTTGTCTGGAAACGCGAACGTCCAAAAAGAGATGGTCTTTGATAGAGGGGTGAGTACTGAGCACCAGAGAGTAATATTCACCCACAAGGGTCAGGAGAGAGCCAATCTGAGAAAGGGCCTGGTGACACTGCGCAACCAGCTGGGATGACTGTGAAGAGTTCATCAGCGACCAGGCGCGCTGGCTGTCGTTTGGCTTACTGCCACTGGCCGGCGAGCTTTGTGCCGCCTCCAAAACCTTTTCAATCTGAAGTGATAAGAGCATGACAGCTTTGCTGGCACTCCTGGAGTAATAGTCCAGCTGTGTCTGCAACCCTGAGGAGCTCAGAGACCTCCGTGAGGGCTTCGAGCCGCTGTTGACACTGCCGTCGAATGTTGATGAGCCTCTGGAGGAGTTGGAAAAAGTTCTGCTGAGTTTCCTGACAGATCTGGCCTCGCTAGGTCCTTCTGGGTCCTGAATCAGTTTGCCATCCACATCGTGCACGGTGACGCCGGCGCCTTGCGCTGTTGTAATGAATTGGTGGACAGATAGCGCCACATCATCCGCGTCCGTTCTCATCTTTGTTACAGCTCCCTCAGCAGGCCAGACACCCGAGGCCATTTTTGCGGACAAGACCAGTCGAGAAAGCGCGGCCATAATTTGCCGGTGATGACCTTTGAGGTGTCGGTGTAATTGAATGGGCGCGGAATCCTTGTCAATCGTTCCAGAGGCGTAAAACATGACGCGGATGGACTGCACCACCTGAGCGGCCTGTGACTGATAGTAGGGCTTGTAACCATGCTCTGCAGACTGAATCAGATTGTGGATCGCTCCCGAAGTGTACTCTGCCAACGAAACCCAGGTCGGCGTTGACTCGAATGGGTTCGAAAGCGCAGGCATCGGCGGCATTCCCTGAAGAGGATCTGAGGAATTCAGAGATGCGCTCCCGTTGGAGGGCTTTCTGACGCTGTTGTTTGGGACACCAAGAGTAGGGCCATCCTGGCATAAAGGAGAACCAGCCCTAGTCTAGATATCAGAAGAAGAATGCATCAGTACCCAGAATGTATTATCAAGAAACTGGCAAAAATCGAAAGAAAATAAAGGCAGAGAGCTGCACGGAATGACAGGCACCGTCCGTGCATGTCCCAACAACTGATGGCGGGGGAGGGGATAAAACTCAGATCCCTCTGAAAGAAAAAAAAAAAAAAATAATAGCGCCAGCACTGGAATGCTCTCAACAAACAACAGTCAACAATGCTCAGGTCCAGGCCCAGAAGTAGCAAAAGGGGTTGTCAAAGGCCCCAGCAACGGTGCTTAGGTCAGTTCGACTGAGCCCCGCGTACATAATCTTGGCTCTTTCCCCTTCTTATTACTGTCATTCAAACACGAGCATCTGAGGTGACGGGTACGCGCCGGTAGGAGAATATCTTACCGGAAGTGCTGAGGCTTGCCAAGAATTGGGTCTTGTCGATCCACCTCGACTGTCCGTCTCCGTGGGCTCAGTCAATGCGGTCTTGACACGGAGATTGTCTACTCGATCTTGTTCAGATACACTGTTGCCACTGCTGTGGGCACTCTTGGGAACCTGGCTACTGCTCTGAGTTCGGGTATGGCCTGGAGGATTGCTGCTGTTGGTATTCTTGGGGGTGATTGCAGAGTTCTTCTCTTGCTGTTCTTGCGCTAGAGGGAAAAGAACAGACCAGAGAGACGGACGGACGGATATGGCAATTGACCAATGACAGAGAGAAGGGTGTGAGAATATGAGCAATTGACTTGAAAGTCGGTTGTGGTCCGAGTTGCCGAGTGAATAAACTGGCTGAATGTATGAATGCGGTACGATGCTCGAGCTACAGTCCGGATAACGCGATATCCATAACAGCCCACACAACAGACACAAAGAAAGCATGCTGGCACTCCCTCTCACCCTTTTTCTCGTCTCTCTTTGGGCGGAGATCAACTCTGGAAGAAAAAAATTCGTCTTTGTGCCACTGTCCATCTGATTTCAGGAAAAGAGGGACATGGATGTTGTTTCTATCACATCACTTACGGATGGAGGCCGAGACTGAGGAGGACCCAGGCGTGGGAATGGACCAGGAAGAATCTCCTGTCCGGGTATTAAAGTAGTAGAGTTGTCCATCGGCCGTGGTCTGCGGCAACCAGAGATCCTCTCTAATCTGAATGACGGGGGAAAAGAAAGGGCATAATGGCCTATAGGCGGTTAGACTAGCTTGCCCAGGGATATCTGATACCATTAAGAGTGATAATGCGAGCAGCCGTTGTCATATCCATGGGGTGGGTTGGGGAATGTTTGCTCTTTGACTGACAGTCGCGAGAGCCAACAGAGGACGCTGACAATGACAACGTGAGCAACAAAGCGAACGAGAGAGCAGGAGGGAGGGAGGAATGAGATTCGAATTCGGGGGACACCCATGCATGAGCAGCAAAACTTGCCGTGTCTAAATCATCCGAGCTGGTTGAATCGGGGTCACTGTCGACGCCATGTTGGTGGTGATGGCGATCTGGCCGAGAGTCGGGCTCAATATCCTCGCTGGTATCGTTGTCAGATTCATCCTCGAGATCAATGTCTGCCTGGGTGATCTCTTCGACAAAATTGGACGGGAACCAACCCCTTTGGTCGCGACAAAAGCCGTACCACCAGCCCGACTCGAGCTGGGCGACGACTTGGATCAGATCATCCTTCTCGAAGGAGAGAGCGGCGGCAGCAGCGGCAGGGTCTTGGGATGTATAGGGATAGAGGGCACGGACGACGATGAAGGGGTCGGTCTCGAGGGGGGGAGGAGGGGCCAGGTCGGAGGAGTGCAGGTTGGAGGTATCGGAGGAGGGTTGGGCCATGTATGGGGGTGTATGTCGGTGTATGTACGTGTGTGTGTATGTATGGTGAGTATGTGGGTAAATATGTAGGAATGTATTATGAGAACAAAGAACAGATGATGTGAGTCAACTGGGCAAGGCAGGGATGAAGGAAGAAGGAAGGAATGATGAGACACCAAACTACAGTGCAATATGCGGCAGTTCGTCGCGTTGACCGAGGGAGAGAAAAGGCGAGTGAAAGAGAGACGGGGACGGAGACGGAGACACACAGAGAGGGAGAGAAAGAGAGAGGAAAGAGAGAAGGGCGAAGGGCGACAAAGAGAGAGCGCAAGAGGAAGAGAGTGGACGGAGAATGAAGTTCGTTGGATGTATGCGAGCAAGCAAAGAAAAGAAAAGGAAAAGAAAGGAAAAGAAAACACACACTGACGAGAAAGACAAGAGCGGAGGGACGGACAGATGACAAGACAAGGAGAGAATAAGGATGGACAATCAATGCAATGCAAAGAGAGATGAAAGCGAGAGACGACCTTCCTCCTCCTCCACCTCCGCAAGTGGACAGACCACTCAGAAAAGAGCGACACGCAGCAGGGACGATGGTCGAAGGACGCGCGCACAGGTCACGTGCATCCCTCATCCCCTCTTCCTGTCCTCCTTCTCCTCCTTGTCCTCCTTGTGTGTCTTTCTCTCTCGCCTCTTTTCTACTCTTTCTCCTGCCTCTTGTCTCCCTCGTCCTTTCCCCTCGACCATTCCTTCCATCATGGCAGATTCTTCTGGCAGCCCACGCAAACGCAAAAGCAAAAGCAACAGCAAAAGCAAAAGCAACCACAGCTTCAACACCACTAGACTTCTCTCTTCTGCTCCCACACACCTTAACCATGCTGCAGACTATCGCATCGCTCCTGATTCCCTGCCCCTTCCACACGACACACCCCTTCCTCTCGGCCTCCACACCCCCCTTGTCCTCGACCTCGAATTGGCCCGGCCCGCCGCCTTGCCCTGCAGCTTTGGACCCGACCCTCCTCTCCTTTCTCTCTCCCTTACTGCCCAGTCATCGTACCGACTTCGTCTCGAGATCGAGAATTCTGGTAAAACCCCCTGGCGGGTTCCTACCTCCATCGTACCTCGATACCCTGCTTCTTCAAGTGACTCGCTGGACCTCCAGTACTCTGTTTTTTGGACCGATCCGGGCTCGTTCTCGCCCGAGATCAGGAGAGCTTCCACAGGCGAACGTCTCTTTGGTGGAAGAGGAATGGGTCTGACGATGAAAGATCAGTTCTTGGAATTCTCGACGCGGGTTGGGTCTGAAGAGGGCCGAGGCGAGGCCCATCTCTTTGGACTGGGTGAGAACGTGGGTCGCTTCCGCCGCCAGCCTGGAACAGTGACGACGCTCTGGGCACGCGACTGTCCCTGCAACGAAGGTGACAACTTGTACGGAAGTCATCCGTTCTATCTGGAGGTGCTCCCCAGCGGGCAAGCGCACGGTGTGGTAGGTTCTTTTTCTCGTTTTTGCGAATCGCATCCACGGTCGTCACGATGACCCGTCCGTGTCTCGGGCTTGAAAGTCAAAAGATTTCATATCTTAGGTTCATCACAATTGTGGCAAAGCACCCGCCTGATCTGTGCGTTTGCACTAGTCTCTGGCGGACATTAGAAAGGGAAAATAGGATTCATTATTACGTCTGACCTCTTTTTTGCCTCTTCTCATCGATGCCTGCTGTAGCTCCTGATGAACTCCAACGGAATGGATATTCTTTTGTCGCCTAACGGAGACACGCTCACCTACAGGATCATTGGAGGCTCGATTGAGCTCTATATCCTGACTGGCCCATCACCGCAGAACGTCGTGCAACAGTACACTGAGCTCATTGGACGGCCCTGCATGCCTCCTTTCTGGAGTCTGGGTATGGGTCAATGCCGCTGGGGATACGACACTCTGGACAAGGTCAAGACTGTCGTAGCTGAATACAGGAAACACGACTTACCTCTCGAGAGCATTTGGATCGACATTGAGTAAGTTTATCTTTTGTATCCTCCGGTTGATCCTGTCCACTTGTTTTTCTTGGCTAACGAGTATACCTTGCATGTCAGCTACATGGATGAATACAAGTGCTTCACTGTCGATGAGGGCCGATTCCCACTCAAGGAATTTGCTACATTTGTGGAGGATCTACAGGCTAATGATCAGCATCTAGTGATGATTCTCGATCCTGGCATCAAGTTACAATACCGGTCTGGACTCTACGAACCGTACGACGAAGGAGTTGCCAAGAGCCTGTTTATCAAACGCAAGGTCAAAGAAGGAGAAGAGTTCCCGGATGAGCAGAACCACTCTGCTGGCGATCTTGTCGACTTTGTTGGCAAGGTATGGCCTGGAAAAACGACCTTCCCCGATTGGTTCCATCCTGATGCACAGTCGTATTGGGTAAAGTACATTTCCGAATGGCATCGTAAAATACCATTCTCCGGCTTGTGGATCGATATGAACGAAAACGCAAGTTTCCACGATGGCGACTGCTCTCATATCGAATCCTCCGAGGACCGACCCGTTCAACTCTCTGACTTCACAGCAGCAGAACCAAATGATCAAGAAGAGGATTTGGAGGTAGTCATGGTTCAACCCCAGCATCAACGGCAGCCTCAGAACAAGAAGGCAAAGTCTACTGCAGTCAGGATAGGTAATGGCCTGGATGACTTTGACGTCGAGAATACCCATGTTCAATCCAACCGTGTCCACCATCTGCAGCCTAAAGACGCCTTGGCAATGCAAGAGCGCATTCATGATCACCAATCTCAGAACCATGGCCATGACACTGCCTCAGTCTCCCGATCGCCAACTAAAGAGGCAAAGGAAAGACGAGGTGAAAGAGCTCACTCTCAGAAGAAACCACCAGTTGTATATAGCAATCCGAATCAGCCTCCCTACAGGATCAACAACAACAGCGAGTACGCTGGTCTGAACTATCGGACAGTCTCAGCAGATGCTATCCACCATGGAGGAATATTAGAGTATGACGCCCACAACCTTTCCGGTCATATGGAAGGTATAGCCACCTACGCTGCCTTGAGGACGCTGGAGCCATTTAAAAAACCCTTTATTCTGTCACGCAGCACATTCATAGGATCAGGACAGTATGTTGTCAAGTGGTTAGGCGACAATTGGTCAAGATATTCGGACATGCGTGCCTCCATCGCGGGTCTCCTGAACTTTCAGCTCTTTGGTATCAGCATGGTCGGCGCAGACGTTGGTGGATTCGGAGATGCCGCTACAGAGGAGCTGTTGATCCGCTGGCATCAATTGGGCGCATTTTACCCTTTTGTCCGGAATCACAATTGCATTGTCAATCCGCCCCAGGAACCCTACACCTCTCAGCCGTTGACTGATGTCACACGAACTTACCTGAACATGCGCTATCGGCTGCTGCCATTCTGGTATACGCTCTTTTATCAGTCAAACCAGAACGGACATATGGTCTGTTCGCCCCTGTGGGTCTTGGGCCCTTCCGATGAGTCGTTGCTAAAGGTGGACGACCAGTTCCTTGTTGGGACAAGTGTTTTGGTGTCTCCAGTGTTAAAGCCGGGGCAATCGACTGTGAAGGCTAGATTTCCTCGAGGTCGATGGTATGACCTGCACTCTGGGCTTCTTAAGATCTTTGTGCAGTCCGATCATGACAGTCTGATTTTTGAAATCGATGCACCCTTGTCCAAAATTCCGGTGCATCTTCGTGGTGGGCAGATTCTTCCATGTGCAAGCATTGAGTCCCCATCCCTGTTTATGACAACAGCCCAGGCAAGAAAGGCGCCACTCGAAGTCATAGTTGCGTTGGATGAGCTGGGTCGAGCAACGGGGGAATATTATCATGACGACGACTCCTTCGAACCTTTGGATGGCACCTTGGTCAAGATGAGGGCTCGTCCCGGCGTGCTGACTTTAACGCCCACCAGAGCAGCAGAGTGCAGACACTATTACCAAGGGGATCAGGAAGAGACCAATCCGTTCTCGCAACCACCAGGAGTGCGGTCGAGCTTTGTTTCTGCTGTGACTATCTGGGGTGTAGGACTGGACAAGGCCATCGAAGGGCAGGTGAAGATGGCAAGGGCCGGCTCAAGTAGCAAGGTCGACCCTCATCTTGTGCGGGTTTCGATTGTACATCGACCAGAAACTGGTACAACGACGCTGCAACATCAGCGCGACCTTCGAGCAGTGTCGAAAGACGAGTTTGGGGTAACTTGGAGCGCAGAGACAGCCCAGTTGAGGATCACACTGAAAAGGAGTCGGGGGCTGGAGGTGCGTGGAAACGAAGCCTTGGAGGTGGATTGGGCGGACGCGTTGATGGCCTAGGTACTATAACAATAATAATGGAATAAAACCTTGTTGAAGAGTATTGTGATGGCACAGAAATAAACAGAAACAATTGAGGGAGCCCACAGGGCGACGGCGGTTGACGTGGCGTTGGAGCAGTGCCGATGGAGATGACCAAATGAAAGAGAGAGACAGCCAGGAGGGCGAAGTCTCAGTTGTTTCCCTCTCCCAGAAATAATTGATTGTGTTCCCAGGAACAAAACCAAACAGCCAAGAGACAAGAGACGCCGTTGTCTTTTACTTTTGTTCGTCTGCCATCCACCATCCACCATCCATCATCCCATCTCGATCCGCTACATCTCTATCATCCTTGTCTCCCCGCAGCCTCAGGCGCTCATCTCCCTTGACTCGCCCGTGTCATCTCCTTCTTTTCCTCCTCTTCTTACATGCACCATCTCAAATGGGCTCGGCCGTCGTCGAGGACCCTGCTGCCGCTTTTGCTTCTCTTCCTCCTCGATACACTGTATCCGATCGCACCCATCCTCATCCCTGCAGCAGCCTCGCTCTCTCTTGGCTCGCCCGTCAACCGACCCTGGGCCGGTGGTCTTAATCTCGCTCACACCAGCGCCAATCATCCTCACGACGATTCACACTCTCACAGCAGAAAGAACAGGCGTGTCAACGTACCCTTCTTTGTAGATCACTTGGTTGCCCAGCAAAGGAAACGCCGGCAAGAGTCATCCTTGTCTTCGAGTCCTTCTTCACTTTCTGCAGATTCAACTCAGCCAGAGCACGATCATACGCTACACAAGGCGGGGCATTGTCGGGTAACAACGATTCTGAAGATGACAAATTCAAACGTTTTTTTTTTTGCGCCTGGTCTCCGCCCTCCCCTTTTTTGAATGTGTGGGTCGTTTTACTCAACTCGTTCGTCCGTCCCCTGACCATGCTAGCAATCAATGCAGATCGAAAACTCAATATGCGACTATGATGCGGTTGAAAAAGTCAACGACGAGATGCGAGTCCAGCTCAGGACGATTGTGCAGCAGAAGTTCTTTCGTTATTACAAGGTACGGATGCGAGACTCATGCTTCAGGATCGGATTGTAATCGGCTGCTGTCCTTGCTAACTCAAATCCTGGTCATTCTTCCTGCACCATTCGTACAACCTTCCAGCTAAATCTGTATGAGAGCTGCCCATTTTGGACCGAAAACCACCTTTGCATGAACCCTGACTGCGGAGTCGCACTGGTGGACGAGGTACTGTAGTTATTGATCGCTTGGTGTGGTTGCTTGTAGCCCTGAACGCCCACTCATATGCTTGAAATAATAATAGCAAAACATTCCCCAGGAGTGGACCAGTGCCGCCCTCGGAGCCCTTGCGTCTCCCAAGAATGGAGAGGTAAGAGAGGTGACGGGATTCTCATCATTGCTTGGTGAAGATGGAGCTGACAGTTTGCAACACAATACACTCCATTTCTAGCTCTTTCACCCCTTCAAGAGCTGTAATCTCAAGGACCAGGATTTCTGTCAAGTGGATGATGAGGCAAGTTCCGAGGTAGTGTACGTAGATCTGATCGCGAATCCTGAACGCTTTACCGGGTATGCAGGACCATCAGCGGCGAAAGTGTGGAGCGCCATTTACAACGAAAACTGCTTCAATGTCGCCCAGAGAATGCAGTTAGACTCGGACTGTGAACAATGTTCTCTGGATCGCGAGTCGGAGGCCGAGGAACTACAGGAGCTGCTTCAAACCTCTGCACAAACGGGATTTTCAATGGCTCGAAACCCAGCTGCCATCCCCTTGGTTCCATCAGAGCCAGTACACGCGCACGATCATCAACGCAATCATGATACAAAGACAAGGACTTCAGCTTCTGCAGATATGTCGAAGGCATTCGATCCGATTAGTCCCCTGACGGCTGGAGCTGCACAGGACGATGAAATTTGCTTGGAGAAGCGGGTCTTTTACAGGATGATTTCTGGTCTGCATGCTTCCATCTCCATTCATATTTGTGACGAATATCTCAACCAAAGTACAGGCGTATGGGTAGGTTAACAAACACTGTGCTGCTGGCTGAGTGACTTTTTTTTCACAGTCTAACTTTTATCGTATATAATCAGGGACCAAACTTGGATTGTTTTATCTCCAGGGTTGGCGCACATCCGGACCGCCTCGAGAACATCTACTTTGACTATGCCATTCTTGTCCGTGCCGTCACCAAGTTGTCGGGATACTTGAAGGACTACGAATTTTGCACTGGCAACGCCGAAGAGGATGCTGGAGTCAAGGTAGTGTTCTGGACTTGGGAGGCGGATAAAATTTCAGGCTCGTTCTTTGCTCATCAGGGGGTTGGTACTGACTTTTGTTCAAATATCCTTACCTGAAAACTGTTAGGAGATGGTAGATAGATTGATCGAGACGGCAACTCGATCTCCAGCTATTTTTGACGAAAAGGCCATGTTTGTGGGACCAGAGGCGCAGGCGTTGAAGATGGAGTTCCGAGACCACTTTAGGAATATTACCAAGATTGTTTCGTGTGTCGGATGCGAGAAATGCAGACTCTGGGGCAAAGTCCAAACATCGGGTCTTGGCACGGCTTTGAAGGTCTTGTTTTCATACAATGATGAGCACTTAAAGTAAGCACTGAATCGAAATTGAACGCAGGTTTGCATCTCAAAACCTAGGGGCTTTATTGACTAATATCGACTCTTTTGCTCCGGTGGTTGATTTTAGCCCTATCAAGAATCCCAACCTTCTTCAGAGAACAGAGATTGTGGCCTTGTTTAACACGTTTAACAGGCTTTCCGAAAGCGTCGAGTCGATAGCCCGCTTCAGGACGCTCTACATGAACACCCTTGGCTCTTCTCATACAGACCATAGGAGCGATGGCCGACGTGGTGATGGGCCTAGGTCTTCCGTCTTGAACCAGTCAATGGACGGTCAATCCACCCAGTCTAGGCCGCCTGCCAAGAAGTCGGCAAAGAGTCACGTCGTTTCGGTCAATAGCCACCGTCAGAAAGAAGAAGAATCAGTTATTTTCAAGAAGACTGGTAGTGCGGAAGATCAAGCGGAAGCTCCGACTTCACCAAAACAAACAGGAACTAGAACCGCAGAGAGATCGATGGAGACAGGATCGCTGCCTGGTTTGGCCTCGGTACGCGAGGCGTTACTGGAGCTGGGTCGTCAGCCACTCCAGCTTGTGTGGGGCAATGGTGACATTGTTGGAACCCGCGACCGATACCCGTATGGCGACCCACGACCAGACTCAGCAGCAGCAGCAGCTGGCGAGGATGGCCAAGGCACCCGTGCAGACGGAGCATGAATAAAATTAAACTATTATTATTGTGCCTTGCAGAAACTTTGTCTTATCGGGGCCTGAATCGTTCAAATAAAATTATTGGGACAATTGATTAATTTTAGATCCCGGCCAAATAAAAAAACTACCGCGTTGACACCTGGCACTTGATTGTTGGGGCGGTTGGGGTAGAAGGGCCACTGTTGACCCCAACAATCGCGAGATAATATTCGCAGGCAAATCAACTGATATAGACAATCCCATTTGTCGGAAAGCTTTCCGACAAAGGGGACCATTGTTATGGTGCAATATTGTTGGGGCTGTGACAACGCGATAAATGTGGAGACACTCTTTCGTGCATCTTCCCTCATTTTCACTTTGCTGCCATGGCAAAATCTTCTGACTTCGCATGGCAGCTGTTGTGCTCTACGATATCTATGGATTAGACTCGACTACAGTGGCCGCGCTTTTAAGCTGCTCTTACCGAAACGTGGAACGATGGTCCGGTAATTGCGCGTGCAAAGCAACAAGCGAGTGCTGGGTTGAAACTCTTGTCTCTAACTTCATTTTCTTCTTGAAGAACAATTTAACAAAACTGGTACAGTAGAGCCCGCTCCACCAAGGGAACCGAAGCTGCGTTGGCCACCCGAGGTAGAATCTTTCGTTCGTGATTACATTGAGGGGCATCCGTGCTTTTTCATTGAGGAACTTCAAGATGAATTGAAGAAGAGATATCCGGATCTCCCGTCCTCCACTTCCACCATCAGCCGGTACCTTCGATTTGATTTAAAGATGTCCCGCAAGATTCTGCAGAAGCGTGCAAGAGAAGCGCGACCAGGCGATATCGACTACTTCGAGTTCACACTGGAGCAGGTGTACATGCATCCAGAGCAACTTGTGTTCATTGACGAAACGAGTAAGGATAGCCGAGCATCCGTCAGACACTTCGCTTGGTCGTTAAGGGGGACACCTGCGATCGTCAACCTACCCTTTTCCAGGGGCAAAAGGGTTTCTGCACTTGCATCTATGGACAGTGAAGGGTTCCTCGGATGGAGGATCACAGCGGACACTTTTACTAGGAAGTCTTTTTATGAAGGATTTATAGAGGAAATTCTTCCGCACATCCAGCCATGGCCCATGCGCAATTCAATCGTGCTCATGGACAACGCGAGAATTCACATGTTTCAAGAGCTTGTAGAAGCTATACACTCAAGAGGAGCCCATATCTTCTTTCTTCCTCCTTATTGCCCACACATGAACCCAATTGAGTTTGGGTTTTCCAACGTAAAGACTTGGCTTCAACGACGTGCCAATCTGGTATTCAGCCACTATCCAAAAGATGTGCTGGATCTCACATTTCCAGCCTGTTCTCAACAAACCGTGACCGTCAACACTTTCCAGCACTGCGGATACTCTTCTGGTTTCCTGGACAAGGATAGATTTCGACAGGGAATAAAGGATCGAAAGTAAAGGCTAGCCTAGCCATCATATAATTCATTTATTTGATCTGCGAGTTCTGACTTCAGGGTCTAATGAAGACTGATCTGCAGTAGCCCGGCTTCTTGTGTTGCGAGATTGTGGTCGATCAGGAAGATCTAAGCTCCTCTTTTTTCCACCTGGCGGGACGACAGCTTCTGGCTCCTCCTGCATATCATCTTGAACGTCAATTGGGGCCGAGTTATCGGTATCCTTAAGAGAGCCAGTTGAAGTTGTGGGACGTCTCCGTACTAGCCTTTCCTCCTCTTCCTCCTCCTCCTCTTCTTCTTCCTCTTCTTGATCGAGCGTCCTCTGGTTCGCCAGATACTCAGCATCAGGGTGTGGGTGGTCAACATCCTCCATATCTTCTTGAGGCGCAGGTGGAGGGGCAGGCGGATTTTCCATGAGACGCTGAAGCCCTTGTGACAAATCACAGCTTGGAAGTCCTAATGCTTTTTTGAGCGCATCCAGTGGAATTACAATGGGAAGCTTGGCAGAGGTGCCACTGATCCCCACCTCCAAGACAAATGATGATTGTGGTGTCCGTGGGCGCTGAAGTAGCCCTTCCTCTTGGTACTCTTGTCTTTGTCGATCGAGTGCCTCGGCCTGCAAGAAGGTAGCGCTGGTAGGAATTTCCAACGGCGTCTCTGGGGAAGGAATGCGATCAGGGTTTCGACTCAAATCCCTTGCTAGAAACTGCCTTGCTAACGGAGCCGTTATTGGTGTCGCGGAATCCAAAGCATTGTGGGCGTCTATAGCTTCAAGCGCTGCCCGGTAATTGGCAGCTGTTCCTCGATGAGTCCCTGTAGTAACACGCCCTCCACCACCACTGCCACTAGAAGCTCCGTGGGCTCTTTGGTTTAGGTAAATAAAGAGATGAACCACGATGCCAATGTCTGTTTTCAGCCTGGTTGCCTCGTTCTTCCATGCCTGCTCAATACGGCCCTGTACAACGCCTTCGTCAAGCAGCTGAAACTTCCCTTGTCTGACGTTGTGGTAGGGCCTCAAGTATACATCACCCGAAGGCCACTCATATGCCTCTCCAGGGATACGAATCCGGTCGAGTTGTGTCTTGATGTGCGCCACTAATACTCTGTACGAATCTCTGTCCGAGTGGAAGTCAACTTCTGGGATGCCACCAAACAAGTTTCGAAAACGTTTGATCTCGCGACAAGTTTTTGTTGGATCACCAATGCGGAAGTTGATACCACATTGGATAGTTGCAGGGGGGTCGAACTGAGAGACAGACTCAGATGAGTTGTCATTGTCGTCAGTATTGTCCGCCATGGGGGAGGAAAGGGGAAGTGGAAGGAAGGAAAAGAATGGAACAAAGACAAAGCCTAAAGAAAATGTTGTTGGGTCGATGGCAGTCCTATCAATCGATTAATTTGCGCTTTTATTTTTGTTTGATCAAATAAAGTTACCCCAATTAATATTTTTGCCCCAATAAAATAAAATTTTTATCGACAAAGTTTCTGCAAGGCACAATAATTAATAAAATAAAATAAGCATTTTAACTCGCACTTAAGGGTGTACTGTGCATTCTCCCACTCCCTCCCTCGTCCCCACCACACGCACACTCACAGCGACAAACCCCAAGCCAAAAAGAAGCGATTCATGCACATGCGGACGCGTCGCTCATCTTCGCTCTCGTCTCTTCTTCCGTCTTCGACTCTGTCTCCATCGCCATTCGCCGCGGAGGGCTGCATTCGACTGAAGCATTAACATCCTAGCCAGCGTCCGCATCCTGCTGTCGCTGCTCCCCACCACCGACTCCGCGCTCTCTTCCTCCAGCCTCCGCTGACATGTCAGCTAGTGCCTCGGCCACCGATGCCATGGGTCTGCCTCATGCGCAAGGGACTCCGTCTACAGAGGGACGCGCCACCTCACCCGCACCGGGCCCTTGGCGTCCGTCCTCCCGCCCCGGCAGGAGCTCGCCTGCGCCCTCAGCGTCGGGGTTGTTCAAGGACAGTGATCCGCGGCCGTCTTCCTCCTCGTCGTCGCCGTCAGCGTCGACGTCGTCAACCGCAGGCGGGGCATGGGTCAGCCCCTTGGCAAGAGGGGTGACCTCAACCACCACAAGTATCCAAACCTCGTCATCAGAGCAGGGACTGAGCAACCGTGAGCAGAGTGAAGCCCGCCCCTTTGGTTCTCCAGCAAGGACCAGCTCCTACACAGCTTCACATAGAGGCCCCTCTACAGGGACGACATCCTCTCACGGTGTATCAGCGGGACCCGCGTTGAAAGTGGGAGACCTGGCCGCTCTCTTCCCCAAGGATAAGGATAAGTATTCATCTCTCCAGCTCTCACCCTCACTTTCAGCGTCGTCGTCTTCCTTGTCTGCCGACAAGGACAAGAGGGCCCCCAGTGCGTTTGGAACTCCGGGCTCAGCGCACATGGCATATATCAAGGTGCAGCGAACTGCCAGTCTGACGAATAGTTCACAGCCCAACCCGATGGCAAAAGGTACCAAGAAAGGGGGGCCAAAAGATCGGACCTAACAATGAGGGAGCTTTCAGACCATCGGTATCATATGGATTTCTGACCAGATTTGTGTATTCTGATAATCTACGACCTGTGAAGGACTCGGAGGAAAAACGCAAGCCAGCCATCTTTCGCAAGGAACAGACATGAGGCGAACAGCAAGCCACAACAACGCCTTCTCGTCCGGGCTGGGGTCCCCCGTCCTCTCCAGCGGCACGCACATGGACTCGACTGGATCCCCAGTAGGAAGTCCCAGCAATGGACAATCTGGCCACGCTTCTTTCTCTTTGGGAGTTCTGAGCAGGTCTTCACCACGTAGGTCCTCACTTAATCCACAAGACCCTGGCTCTTCAGGCCAGAGTGAACATGCAGCTGCCACACTGCCGTCTGCCGCGACTGTGGACAAATATCCACTTCAACATCCGTGGTAAGTTTTTTTTTACATAGGTCTTCATTCTATTTTTCTCATTGCTTGCATCCAGAATGACTAAAGCCATGGCGTATTATCCCTTTTAGGACACTCTACTATGATATCGCAGGCGGGTATAACAGGTCAGGGTCATCATCCCTCAACTTTGAAAACGGCTTGAAAGAAATGGGCACGTTCACAACTGTACGTATTGATCATAACCACCCTTCAAAAAATGGACAAACCTATCAAGGCAAATCATTTCTGAAGCTGACACTCTTTCCACAAACAATGTGGATTTGAAAACATCCTTTAGGTAGAGCTCTTTGCCCGATATTTCAATTGGATCGTGAAGCCCCACAAGATCGAGAACAGCTCCAATTACCATCTGTTCAAAGATGGTATCAAGCCCATGTGGGAGGACCCCGCAAATTCAAAGGTAATCCCAGTGTCTACATTCCATGCAAAATGTTGTCTTGTTGTGGAAATATGGGAGAACTCACAAAACACAATTTGGAAATAGGGCGGTCGATGGAGCCTCACCCTATTGAATAAGAACCCGGAGTTGCTCGATCGTTGTTGGATGGAGCTGGCGTACGCCCTTGTGGGTGAGCAATTGGACGTAGGGGATGATATCTGCGGAGGTGGTAAGAGCGCTGCATGTTGCTCCTGCATTCAATATTGGTCTTACTCAATGTCAAAAGGCTGGCTGAATAGTGACACGCCCCTTCGTTGTCAATTCTAGTTCTCTCGCGCCGGACAAGGGCCGATCGGCTAGCGGTGTGGGTGCGAGACAAGGATAATGTGGATGCAGTGAATGGCATTGGGTAAGTCCAATTTAAAATACAGCCTTTACCGTTCGTAGCGCTCAGAGAACACCTGGAACTCATTGTCAAGCTCATTGAATAACAATAGAAAGAGGCTCATCAGCCTTTTGGACCTATCCAAAGAGCAGATTACTTTGGAATTTCTGGTACGTTGTTCGAGTCGAAACAATGTGGGATCATGCACCCGTTCACAATTATTTAACTGGGCGTGCGTTCTACCCCTCATCCTCCAACTCTTTTTAGATCACTTCTGATTCTAAATCGAGCAATGTCGACAAGAAATACATTTCATTGGAAGCAATTCGTCAAGAGCTGGCCTCAGAGTCCTCTCGGATGAATGGCGGAGCTGCGGCTGCAGTGCAGAGCGATGCCACGCCGGGCCTTTTGAGCGATTCTCTCTCTGCAACACCGGCTTCGGTCACGTCGTCATCACCAGCTACACCAGCGGATCTTGAAACTGATTCTGGGCTGACGATAAAAGTGGACAGTGCACCGAACGACGAGATGGAGGGGTTGACTGAATCCAACACCTCTGGTCTTCTCATCTCTTTGGACGGTGGGAGGTCTAGTCAGACATCGGATGACAAGGAGAGATCATATTGATAAGCCTAGCAGGAAGGCAAAACCTCGTCGTCTTGAAAACATTATTCTCGTTCTCTGTTGTTTTCTCGAATTAAAGTACCCTCGTTCACAAGAGATATTCAAACCACGGTAAAAGAGGACTGTTAAATATACAGAATTATCGTTTAATAAGGTACTATAATGGGGGTGGAAGAGGAGGAGGAAGAAGAGGAGAAGGAGGAGAGATGGACATGCGGAAGGACCAAGGGGGGATGAAGAAGAGATATTTGGCACCATTTCGATGGCTCTTCATCGAAAAGAGATGTTTTTTTTCTAATTCAACGATTACACCCCCCGGATGATCCAGACTCTTTTCATTCCACAAGGGGGGAAAAGGTGGAGTGAGTTTTAATAGTTTTCGGTGTAGGACTCGACCGTGACAGAGATGTGGGTGTCTGAAGGAGCCACCTGCTTCTCGTGTGTAGAAGTGTTGTTGTTGTGAGTGTTAGCGTTCATGTGCCTCTGGGAGGCCTTCTCGGTAGGGTGCGAACCACGAGCACGGGAGGTGACCCAATGGACCGTCACGGCGTTCAAGGTCACGTCAAGGGTGCAAGAGAGCAGACAAAGGACCGAGTCTTCGAAACCGCGGAAGTAAACGAGAGTGAAGACGTTGCCGGAACTCAAGATGAGGGCAACGACGGAACCGATCAATGTGCGCTGGGCCACCTGACGGAGCTTCATCTTGGAGGGACCCTGGAGGACGGAGGTGGTAGACATCAAGGGGCGGATGAAGAGCATGGTCAACCAGCACGAGATGAAGATGTCGTACAAGATGAGGGTGATCGAGGCCAGGGGCTTCAAACCGATATAGCACTCATCCTTGTCGTTCAAAACGGCGACGCGACTGAGGATCATGAGAATCAAGATCACGGTGTAGGGGGTCAAGAGCAGAATGTTGACCTTGTACAGCTAGAGATGGTCGAGATTGTTCCCCCAAGCCAATTGCATGATTTTTTTTAAAGGTGGCACAAAGTAGGGAAAATGAAGAAGGGGGGGATGGTGCACGTTAGTGAGCTGCATTGATGAAACGGTTGCGAGATGCACAAAGGGGAGGGGGGTGCACGAGGGGCATCCGGGTATTTCTATTAAGAGACATGACCCAAGCGACTCCCAAAGCGCAAAAAAGATGAACGAGTGGAGCAGGGTGGCCTGAGGGTCTCGATCAAGTGAAAAAAACCTACCGTAGTCTTCATTCGAGTACTTGCGACCGAGGACACGACATAGACCTTCTCGATCAGGAAAAGGTAGATGATGATCTTTGAGGCCGCGTACAGGGAAAGACAGACAAAAATGGACACTGTGCAGGACACAATGTTGCCAAAGTTGGTCGATGTCAACACGGCGGCAATGGTTGTGAAGGCCCATGACACAATGTACAGAGACACGACCAAACCGCGTGCGTAATTGATGTTGGCCAGACTTGTGCTTGAAGTCTTTCGACCAAAAAGCACTGACATCAAAGAGATGGCAAACAAGGAGACCAAAAGCGAGATGATCTCTAATAAAAGAGGGAGGGATTAAAAGCAAAGATGGGTCAATTGTCAGGGTTCAGGTTCTTTGCGGATCAGTTGGGGTTTTCATTCTTTCTGGCCTTTGACAGGAGAGGGGTGAAGTGTTGTGGGAGATCCATGAGATGGGCAAAGGGGCGACGAGAAAAAAGGTAGAGGGGCGACGAGAAAAAAGGTAGAGGGGCTATAGAAGGATGATAGGGAAGAGGGCTAAGAAGCTAGATGTGTGGGTAGAGATGGAGATCTACTTACCGGCGGCATCAGGGGACGACGACATTGTTGCTTATCAAAAACGTTTGCAAAAAAAGTAAAGTACGTGTGAAGAGTAAGAGGGAAAGAGAGGGAGAAGTGGAGCGAGGAAGGAGGGACACCTGGCAAAGGCTTCAGGAATGGGATGCAAGAAGGACGTTCTTGATTTTTTTGCAAGGAAGGAGGAGAGGGCACAATCGAAAGACTTTTGGCGCAGAAGGCGAGTCTTTATATACTAGCACAAGAGAGCAAAAAGGGAAGCGAAAAGAATCGGCCCATGTCCTTCAGCACGATGACCGAGAGCGAAGCGACAAAAGACCCAACGGCATTGCAGCAGATGGATCGTGGGCCAAGGCCCGCTCGATCCATAAAAAAAATAACGATGCGCGAGAATTGAATGGCGTTCTAATTCGAAGCAGAAGCAATTGAATGCAATCAATGGCGAATTATCCTCCTGAGTCGTACAATGTTTTCGTCACCTTTGGGAAGGGAGCAAGGAACCACCACCACCGCCACCACCACCATTCGGGTCGCTCCCTCCCTCTCGCCAACCGTCGCTCGCCCTTTGCTCACTGTTCCTAGCTCTCGTTCGTTGGCAACGTCCATGCGTTGCAGCCCAAGTTTGTTCTTGCCAAATTTGTGTTTTGTTCCTTTCAAGCGAACACGCGCCCTTGAAAATATTTTCGCCGCGATCGTCCTGAAAGCAAAAAAAAAAAAAAAAAAAAAAAAATGGACCCAATTTTCCCCTCTATTTTGTTCCTTTAGGAGCAATGTAACGGGCAGCCAAGGAGAGAGCGAACATTGGTGTGCTTCCGACCCCGGGATCGCGGCACTGCCTCGATCCGTGTTGGCGGGGTAGGAGTCTATGGATCGAAGAATCAGTTCTTTTGTCAGGAGCAGCGACGAGGGGGTTCATAGGGGAGGACGAAAGCGACCAAGGAGAAGGCGTGATAGGACCTCCGTTGATTGTTCCTGTCTGGACTATAGAGTCAATTCGCTATGGGACAATGTTGTTCTTTTTCTTTGATGTCTTGGACGACGCAATGAGGGAACGGGGTTGACGATCAGAATGCCACGGCAATACAGAGTTCAGGTTAAGTTTGAGGGTTGACAAAGCCGATATCATGGGGGTGTTTGAAGAGGGGATGGGTGAATCGAGAGAGAAAGAGAATAAGACCTAGATGTCGGTTTTTTGTCACTGAAGGGAAGGGAATCAGAAATAACAGAGCCCAGAGGGGTCAGGGGAAAGACTAGACAAACCGTCTAAAGAGAGGTTGGCTAAGAGGGGGGGAGCACAACAGGTGTGAACAACATGCATGCACCAAAGCATGGAGCACCGCAATAATCTTTGTGATCCCCTCGTTCCCTTCTGCCCCCTTTTTTCCTTCAAAGACGTTGACCGGAGGTTTGCCGTGCTCAGAGTTCTCTGTGTCCTGCTGCAGGCTCTGTCGGCTTACTTTGTCTCTCCTTGTTTGAGTCTGCTTAGATCAGGGTCAAAAAAAAAGTACAATGCACATCAAACGCGTACAGCTCATGCAAAGGCACACGGACTGCTGCGACACACCAAGATGTCACACGGTGCGGGGTGGACGCGGGGAAAGAGGGATGCACACACGGTGAAAGAAAAGGCGAGAGAAATAAGTCGGAAAAGAGACAGACAGAAACAGAGGAACGACGAACCAAGGGGTTCGATCCTCTTTGTCTTTTTTCGCGTTTTGTTTGGAAGCGGAAATGTTTGATTGATATCTTGCGTGATTTTATGGGTTCGTGTCGGTTTCGTGTTTGTTTGTAACCGAGCAATAAGGAAGTGGGCAGATCAATATGAAAAGGCAATGACCCATTGGCTGGGTCCGTGGCGTCCTGCAAAAGAAAAAAAAAGTGGGATGCTCAACACGGCATGGATGTGTGCATGTACATTCTAGGCCAATTCCTGCCAAAGAACTCCCTCTCCTTCGATTTGTCCATTTCCGCGATGCACGATGGCTTGAAGGACGTTTACGTTACGCTTGCGCCTTGTCGATTCAAGATCAAGATGGGGCTCCTGCGCACGTTTCTGAGTGGGAGGGGTGGGGGGTAGGGAGTACGAGAGAGCGAGGTGCTTGGGTCTCCAGCAGGTAATTTGCAAGTTTTTTGTTGTTTGTGTTGTTGCGTTTGTTTTTTTTCCCCGTCATGGCATGCATCAATGTGGTCCTCGGCCGGCAAACAGGCAACAAGGGGCAAACAATCATATTAATATCAAAACAGGGATGAAGCGGAGGAGAGGATGTGTGCGTTTGTTTGGTGGCACAGGCGGCAGGCAGGGATGGAAAGTGTGGGCGAGAGGACGGCTGACACTGCAGCAAGATCGCAAAGCCTGCACGGACCCAGCGCCACCAACCGATATCTGATACTGATATGATGATATCGAGATTAAAAAATTCTTGAATAGCGATTTCTTTTTGATTTAATTTTTAATCAAGGAGTAGCTATTCAAAGAATTTTTATATTTTATTATTTAATTTTCATTCGGGAAAGCGGAGCTGTGACGTGCAAGTGCGGAATCACGCGGTATTGGGAATCGCGGATAACTTATCATGATCTTGGACCACCTTTTGCTGAAGCTTCCTCCTTTACGTCGAGAGCACGCCTCTCGTGCTCACAAGCCCGGGGAGAGATAACAGAGATACAGTATCTCTTTGGGGAAGACAGACTGGAGATCGTTGATCTGTCGATCTGCAGGGTGTGGACCCCACCAGCACGAGAGGTTCTCAGACAAAAGATTGCATATGACGCGCTCCTCCCTTGTACCTGTCCGCCCGTCTCGTGAGGAGTGTCTCGTTTCTCTTGTTCTTTTTTGTCCATTCCGCGCTGGACAGGTTGTTCATCCCGCACCTTCCTTTTTCTTCCCTCCGTCTCCTCTTACATTTCACCTTCTCATCTCTTCTCTTCCCCGTCCTCGCTCTACCACCAAGTCCCTGGGCTGACTCCCCATCTACGCTCATCCATCGTTATTTACCAATCCTCATCCTCTGCTTCTTGGACCTCCAAGCGCAATCGCATTGCTTCCGCGCGGTCACTCCATGCTCATGTCGGACCAAACAGAGCCCACAGTCGTGTATCGTATCGAGCTCGACGACGATGGCTCTCCTGCAGAGTCTTCCTCGGTACGTTATCCTCACTGACTCTTTCCTGGGGGTTATGCTCGCTCTCGCCTACAAGGTGCTCCTCCATGATTGCTAACCCTGTTCTACCGATCGTGCTTGTATAGTACTATCGCCTGCCACCGCCAGACACGCCTTACATTCTTCAGTTCAAGGTCATTGCTGGATCCCTGGCCTCTAATCAGGGTAGTGTGTGGACTAACTATCCGCCAAAGGGGTAATTGACAAACACGGGAAGATGCCCTTGCCCCCTTCCCACGGTCCAAGGACTGACAGATCTGTTCCTGTTTTTCGTGTCGTCATGCGCGTGCTTGGGATATTTCTTGTGTCCGCTGACGCAACCTTCTCTACGTTTGCCTTAGAACGCCGTTCCAGGGAATCCAGTTTTACCAGCACCCGTAAGTTGCCAGAGTTTTTTTTGTGTATCGAAAATGTTGGTTCGTCATAAATCGCCATCTCGATCTAACATTGTCATCAACCTCCCCCCCCCGTTATTCAACTGTTAAGACTTGCCGGGCTGGAGACAGAATGTGATCTTCAAATTGAAGGCTCGGGCGCCTTCGAATACTATGTCCAGCATTCGCCGTATCTCCAAGAGGATGGGACTGAGGTGTGGAGTCGATCCAAGACTACTGGATACTTTGTCGTTGATCCTCAGCTGAAGGTGGAGTCCAAGGATAAAACTAGTACTGCGGGATCATTGCCACTGGAGGCCCTCGTCATCGAATCAGTCGTGCCAAAGTGGATGGGCAAACTCTCGGAATGGACACCCCATCTCGAAACCATTTCCGAAAGCGGCTACAACATGATTCACTTTGTCCCTTTGCAATACCGAGGAATTTCGAACTCGCCCTATTCCATCTTTGATCAGCTCAAATTTGACCCCCATCTCTTTGAAGACAAGGACAAAGACAAATCTGAGGAGGAGCAGCGTGCCATTGTCAAGACTATGCTCTCAAAGATCGAGAACGACTATGGCGCCCTATCCTTGACCGACATTGTCTGGAACCACACGGCGTGCAACTCGACTTGGCTCTGGGACCATCCTGAAGCAGGTACGTGTCCAATCTCTCTATCTACATCGCTTGTGTGTATCAAAGGAACCACAGCTAATTTTTTTTCTTTTTTCTTTAACATCCAGGATACAATCTCCACAACTCGCCTCACTTGATTCCCGCGTTCGAACTGGATTGTGCACTTCTAAAATTCTCGGCATTTATTGCAAGCCCAGCATCCCCGCTGCCATCTGATATCAAGACGGAAGCCGAGCTCGAAACTGTCATGACAGAACTTCGACGCGTTGTTTTTGCCGATATCAAATTGTGGGAGTTTTATGTGGTGGACGTCCTCGCGTCGCTGAAGGAGTTCAAGTCGAGCATTATCACAAAGGCCAAGTACCCATCAGATCGGTTCAAGTACGAAGACTTGAAAAAGAAGACACTCAAAGAAAGGGCCGCCATCCTTCGCAAGGCTGCTATGATTGAAGCGGATGAGCATGGCGCACGACATCACAAAAAAATCACCATCGATATTGCAATGTCATTTATGTCGGCCTTACTCAACCAAGACCTCACTGCCTCGGGCGTTTCAGTTGACTCGGTCTGCGAACAATACAAGGCCATCGTAAACGAGGTTAATCTGGACTTTTACAAGTCGTATGATAAAGACGTAGAGACTATCATCTCTAACATTGAGAATCGCGTCAAGTACATTCGACTTGAAGAGAATGGACCTAAACTTGGACCAGTCACGGAGGAGTATGTAGACAAAAGTTGCCAAATGACGAGGTCAGATATTGTAACTCATTTCCCTTATTCCCTTTTCCCTGTAATCTTTAGGAACCCTTTGGTGGAGACGTATTTCACTCGTTTGCCGGAAAACGAAAGGACCTCTGTTCATCCTCCCGGATCTCTCGCTCTTGTCAACAACGGCTGGATCTGGAACGCAGACCCCCTTCAGGACTTTGCGGGAAAGTCGAGCCACGCCTATCTTCGAAGAGAGGTCATTATTTGGGGAGATTGCGTCAAGCTACGATATGGAGCTGGACCCGTAAGTCATAACGATTTCAAGTCTACATTGATGAAGTTTGGATTTGAAATGGCACTCCATCTAATGGGAATTATGGATCTTCAATGGTTGTTTAGGAGGATGTACCATGGTTGTGGGAACGTATGAGAGAGTACACTTTGCAGTCCGCAGGACTGTTCCATGGTTTTCGCATCGACAATTGTCATTCGACCCCACTCCATCTGGCTCAGTATTTGCTCGATGCAGCTCGTACAGTCAGGCCAAATCTCTATGTCGTCGCTGAGCTGTTCACTGGTTCTGAAGACATGGATATTCGCTTTGTCAGTCGTCTTGGTATCAATTCACTCATTCGTGAAGCCATGCAAGCCTGGGAACCTCGTGAGCTCAGCCGACTTATACACAAACATGGTCTCAAGCCTGTGGGTTAGTTACAGTCAAATGTTTGATTACAGTCTTTTTTTGTCGAAGGAGTTGTAGATCCACTTACTAATCAATTTTGGACTGGCAGGTTGTATGGAACGTAGTCTGTGCGAAGATGTATCATGGACGAAATCAGATGAAAAAATTGTTCTACGCAAAGTGACACCTCTTGTCGGTTCTCACCCACACGCACTGTTCATGGACTGCACGCACGATAACGAGACACCTAATCAGAAGCGCCGTGCAGAGGTAAAAGATTGGCACGGTCTCATCACCCTGTTCATGACGTGGTACCGGTGGTTCTAACAAGTTGCCATCCGGATTATTTTAATAGGATACTCTTTCCAATGCCGGTCTTGTGTGTATGACCTCTTGCGCCATTGGCTCTGTGAAGGGATATGACGAGATCTATCCCACACTGCTCAATTTAGTAACAGAGTCTCGCCACTATGTAACCTACAAAGACCCCATGGCCGTGGGAATCTGTAGCGTGAAGGCACAGTTAAACAGGCTACATACAGACCTGGCCCTTCAAGGATATGAAGAAGCACACGTTCACCACGAGAACGAGGTACAGTGCCGAGAATGAGCTGTCTGTTGGTATTATCGTTGCTACCGGCTGACTTGTTTGTTCCTGGACTGACTGATACGCTCCTTCCCTGACCATCTGCCTATTTTATTAGTACATCATTGTCCATCGTCAGCATCCAAAGACGTTGAAGGGATACATCCTGATTGCACACACTTCCTTTTACGACAATCCCAAAAGAGGCGAAATTCAACCCATTCGACTGCGTGATACAACCACCAAAGTCATCATGTCCATTGGTTTGGAGATCACGTCTAGAACTGTGAATAAGAGCGAGAAGTTTTTGGAGGGATTGCCTGCAAAGGTTATCGATTTGGCACCGCCAAAGATTTCAACATTGTCAGATGATCAGGGGGTCTTCACACAGGTCGAAATTCCGGAGCACTTCCCTGGAGGAAGCATCATTCTTTTGGAAACGTCTGTTGGCAGCAAGGTACCAACCGACATTGAGACGTTGGTGACAACTATTCCAGAAAGCGTTATGGGCGTTCTTGGGTGGATGGAATTGAATGTTGTTCTCTACCGCTGCGATGGCGAGGAACAGGATTTGACTCGTAAGTGGAGCGTTTTTTTCCAGTTGGCGGATAATTGATTGTATGTGAAGACGAAGATGACTTATTTCTACTTTCTTATCTACTCACATCGTGAAATGCTCAGCTGGAAATGGTGTCTACAATATCCCCGGTCATGGCTCCTTGGTCTACTGCGGACTAGAGGGTTATGTTTCTGTTCTTAAACCGATCATTGAAACAAACGATCTCGGCCACCCATTCTGCGCTCACTTGCGTCAGGGACACTGGGCGCTGGACTATATTCGCGATCGCATTGAAAGGTACATATTATTCCGTTGCTGCCAAGGACACTCAGTAGGATATTGGTTGCCGTATTAACTCGCACCCTGCGAATTCCATTACTAGACATTTGGCAATTTTCCCGGCGTTGGCATCAGTGCAGGAATGGTACCAGGATCGAATGGACGCGATCAAATTGCTTCCAAACTACTTGGTCCCCAGATACTTTGCGCTCGCTGTCATGACGGCTTACGAGGCAGCCAGAGTGAGAGCGTACTCGTTAATGACGCCACTGATTCAAAGGGGCGACTACTTTACTCGATCCCTTAGTCTGACCGCACTGCAGGTTTACAGTTTCGTGGACTCTGCTAGTTTGAATCCGACGGCCAAAATTCCAAGTTTGGCTGCAGGATTGCCCCATTTCACATACCGACACATGAGGACATGGGGACGCGACGTCTTCATCAGTTTACGCGGAATTCTACTTGTTACAGGCCAGTATGAAGCTGCAAGGGAGCACATTCTCGCTTTCGCTAGTAGCTTGAAGCACGGCATGATTCCAAACTTGCTCGACAGCTTGAGGTCCCCACGGTACAATTCCAGAGATTCCGTTTGGTGGTTCTTCCAGTCGGTTCAGGATTATTGTACCCTAGTTCCAAATGGGGAGGACATCTTGCAAGAATCTTTTGCCCGCCGGTTCCCTGACGGCCACAACTTCGTCGAATACACAAGTCCTGAGGCTTATTCTACCAGTGTTACACTTGAGGACATCCTGATCGAGATTTTGGAAGCCCACGCCAATGGAATCCACTATCGCGAATGGAATGCTGGACCCAGATTGGACGAGCAAATGTCCGACAAAGGATTCCAAGTGGATGTGGATCTAGATTTTGACACTGGATTTGTCACTGGAGGAAGCGTTTACAACTGCGGCACTTGGATGGACAAGATGGGAGAGAGCGCCAAGGCCGGCACCAAGGGAGTACCTGCCACTCCTCGTGATGGCGCGAACGTGGAAATCATTGGACTATTGAAGTCTTCGTTGCGTTGGGTGATTGGGCTTCATCAACGGAATAAGTTCAGATTGGACACTATCCAGATTGGCGAGACAATCTTTAAGGGCATCACGCGTCCAGCACGAACCCTGACAATCGAGCAATGGAACGACTTGATCCAACAGAATTTCGAAAAGTACTTTTATGTACCCCTGGACCCTGCTCAGGACAGCGAGTACAAGATTCATTCTGAGCTCGTCAACCGTCGAGGAATGTACAAGGATACGTATGGATCAATTACTCCGTTTGCAGATTACCAGATGCGCCCCAACTTTCCGGTGGCGATGTGTGTTGCGCCCGAACTCTTCAACAAAGATCACGCAATTGGAGCTCTCGATCTTGCAAAGCAAGTCCTGCTCGGCCCACTTGGTAAAACCCTTTGACGATGAACAAAGAACGTGCACAATGAATGGATGGGACGAAGATGAAAGCTAGGTGCTCACTGATAATCGTTTCTTTTATCAAAAGGCATGAGGACACTGGATCCTCTCGACTGGGCTTATAGGCCCAACTATGACAACCAAAACGACTCTGACGATCGGATGGTTGCAAAGGGTTGGAACTATCATCAAGGACCTGTAAGCTGTTGCAGAGGCAGTTGATGATATAATGGTAACCCTTTTATTAGATGTGGTTCTAACATACTCCTTGGCTTTCATGATACTTAGGAATGGCTGTGGTGCACCGGCTACTTTTTCCGCGCCTACTTGTACTTTAGATTGCAATGTGAACCCAACAAGGTAGGAAACCTGCTGCAGGTGCAGATGTAGACTGAGAGTGGGACACAGGACGACAAACAGCTTCCTAACTACTTTTTTTCTGGTGCGTCCCTCTGCAATGATACTCAGGCCAATGATACCTTTTTTGAGTTGCATCGCATGATGCTTCCCCACAAAGCCCAGCTGGAGACGAGTCCCTGGGCCGGTTTGGCTGAGTTGACTAATCTGGAGGGAGCCATTTGTGTGGATGCATGCCAGTCGCAGGCGTGGTCTTCATCAACACTACTGGATCTTCTGCACGACATTGATGTCCTGCGCCGGGAAGGTCTCTTGAAGGAATAGACCTCTCAGCCAGTTTTGTTTTTCTGTCGTTGAAACATAAAGTCTTTCGTTTCCCAAAAAAAAAAAAAAAAAAAAATTGGTGGCGAAGGCAACAGCTCCCCTTAAGATCTCGGGAGGTTGATCAACCGTGTCTCCATCGTACCCTGTTCACCAGAAACCAGCATCACCCCCATCTCGAAATCAGGAGCCAGGAGCCAGGAGCCAAGAGCCAAGACTAAGATTCATACCCATCCATCTCGACCCCAAGACCCCTAGGACTGGATAGACAAAGGAATTCACAATCTATAATCAACGCTCATGCTACGACTGCCTTCATTCAACGTGACGTTCCGGCAACTGATCGGCGCCAGCGTGGCATTGCATGCCATCTTGCTAATCTATGGGCACTGGCAGGACACCCATCTCGTCGTAAAGTACACGGATATTGACTATGTTGTATTCACTGATGCTTCTCGGTACCTTACGCAAGGACTGTCGCCGTACAGACGCGCCACCTATCGATACACGCCCCTACTAGCGCAGATGCTCATGCCCAACATTTATCTACACGAATCATTTGGCAAGTGGATTTTCACAGGCGCCAACCTGCTAATCGGCGTGTTGATCCAAAAGATCCTTCGGCTCCGGGGCATGTCCGAATCCAGAGCTGTCAAGTTTACAGCTCTGTGGCTCCTCAATCCAATGGTCGCCAAC
This sequence comes from Entomortierella parvispora, assembly GCA_963573315.1. Taxonomy (NCBI): domain Eukaryota; kingdom Fungi; phylum Mortierellomycota; class Mortierellomycetes; order Mortierellales; family Mortierellaceae; genus Entomortierella; species Entomortierella parvispora. Next base: position 4,377,691 of record OY752140.1, read on the forward strand.
ATCTCGACGCGAGGCAATGCTGAGAGTGTGATCGGTGCCATGGTCCTCGGTTCGTTTTACTTGATCATGAAACGGAGGATTGGCTGGGGCGCCTTCTTTTATGGACTCAGCGTGCATTTCAAGACCTATCCCATCATCTATTCGATCGCCCTGTTGGTAATGATGGACGATAACTATGGAGCACAGCCCGGCAACAACTCGGAAACAGCTTCTCGTGGTACTCGCCAGCGTGCGGATGGCGCAACTGCATCAGGATCGGCCAGGGAGGAGGAGCGTGTGAACCAGTCATTCGTAGTGAGGCTGGCCAAGGATGCCGTGGACTTTATCACTTGGCGTCGTGTCCAATTCGGCCTACTGAGCGGCGGATGGTTTTTTCTCATCACTGGTCTCATGTATTACTTGTAAGTTGCATGTATTCATCCACCCTCGTCTGAGCATTCGCATTCTAACAGAGAATGGTGCTAACTGCGCTTCCTCACTTTTTCTACTTTTTGATAGCTATGGATATGAGTTCTTGTTTGAGACTTATCTGTACCATGTCACCCGCAAGGACCATCGCCACAACTTTTCATTCTGGTTCTATAACATCTACCTGACTTTCACTTCGCCCACGGGCACGTTGGTTGGTGTCCTCACGTTCGTGCCACAACTTGCGCTCGTACTGGCTATTGGCTGCTGTTTTGGAAAAGACATCTTTTTTTGTGCTTTCTTGCAAACATTTGCATTTGTCGCCTGGAACAAAGTCTGCACTGCTCAGGTAATCCTACGAACTCTCTGTTGTTTGTGAACAATTCAATTGCGACGATTTCTAACTCTGTTGTCCTTTTCACCCTACAGTACTTCATGTGGTACATTGTATTCTTACCCTTGCTTATCCCATGCTTGTCCTCGAATCCTCGAATGGGCCTCCGTTCCCAGGGTCGCAACATGCTACTGGGTTGGGTGATATCTCAGGCCCTTTGGCTTTCACAGGCTTACAATCTCGAGTTCCTCGGCCTGAACACATTCTGGAACCTATTCTTGGCGTCCGCATTCATGTACGCAACGAACGTGTGGATCCTGGCCGAATTGATCACTGGCGCGGAGTACGAGCCCATCTTTGGGGAGCGCGGGGTCATCCGACAGGTATGGTCCCGTTTGCCAGGCAGCGACAAAGCGCAATGACGACACCCTGGATTAAAAAATAAAAAGATTTGAATAGTTGTGTATCCCACGATCTCTGGAGCGTCCCTTTTGTTCCTGTCCCTTCTTTTGTCCGTTCTTTTGTTTGTGGTTTTTTTTGTCCTCGTCATTTTCATCGTTTGTGTCCTCTTCATCCTCTTTCTTCTCTGCTTTCTTTCTCCTCTCCTTCCCCAATCACCTTCGTTATTCGATCCATCCTCCGTTATTCCAGAGCTGTTGACGACTCGTTCATTACTGCTCTCACTCTTGTGCTCCCCACAGACCTCAGCTCACTTTTCCTTCTTTCTTTCTGTTGTTGTTGTACTTCTTGATTTGGATGGTCTGATCCATCCCCATCGTGCCAACCTCCTCTTTCTCCCCTTTCCCCCCACCCCCCTTTCTCCTCACTCACGTTTCTGTTCCTTTTTTCTTTCTTTTCGCTTTCTCCACCTCCCGTTTTTCGTCCATCAGCATAACAGCACACGCAAACACATACACGCACAAGCACAAGCACACGCATACGCACACAACCTCGATCCCGTATGGTTCTCTCAGACTCGAGCCAACCGCTCCTGACGGTGCCCTCCACCATCGCCAGCATCACACTCGTTCACGGCGATGGCCCATTAAAGCGACGAAGCCTCGCCCCCACCAGTTCGACCTCCATCAACACGGACTCGGCAACGACTTCGGCAACCGTAACCACACCTCCGTCTCCGCCCCTCACCCCTGATAGCCCGACGGTGTCTTTATCGTCAAAACACAACCCATTGCTGCCAAAGACAGGAAGGCGGAGAGCTATCCATGACAAGGCCAGGCGGAAGCAACAGCAGCTGACGGCGGATAACGGCAAGGGCGCTTTGTCGTTTATGTATCGGCATCAACTTGGTAAAGTCTGGTTCCACGCTTTCCCTTATTTCTTTGCATTCTCCGCCCGGGGTTTCGGACTCGTTTTTTCCTTGGAACGGACCATGAACGTCATTTTTCCCTTCCCAGCACCCCCTGTCTCTCGATCTCTCTCGGCTGTCCCTCCTTCTTGGTTTGTCTCAGGTCCAAAAAAAAAGGTCTTTTCGTGGTGAACTCTGTGCGTCGTTGGAGACACAACTCGACCTTGAAAGCAGGAGGCTGTGGAGTCCAAGGTGGACGGACTGCAGCAGAAACCAGGCCCAAAGATTCACCAGGAGGGGAACAATCTAAGATTAACCTTTTCTTTTCTTTTCTTCTTTGATTGCCTGGATGTTAGATGTGCCGGCGGTGCTGATGGCGGTCGTGTTCTTTGGTCACTTTGTGCTGGGTCACCCTGCTGCAGAACGCTTTCTTGTGCTGCAAAACAAGGATCCGGAGACGGGATTGTACTCGAAGGCTTGGACAGATCTGTACTTCATTGGGTTTTGGGTCGTTGCCTTTACGTTCATGAGAGCGTTCGTGAGGTCTTTTGTACTCAGGCCCATTGCAGTCTGCGCTGGGGTCAAGAAGGAACACAATCGGAATCGGTTCCAAGAGGAGGGATGGGTCTGCATGTATTATATCCTCAGCTGGAGCATGGGCATGGTAAGAGCAAAGAACTGAATTGACGGGAAGCAATTGACGAAGAATGCACACGCTATCACGAAGGACATGGAGATACAATCGAGGAACAACAACTAGCAGGAACCCGTGCCTGCACTGGATGATCAGGAACATGAATCTTCCGTCCCCCGAAAAAGAGCCTTCGAACCAAGGGAATGGAACAGTGAACGGTCTGGTGGTGGGAACTAGAAGGACGGTATTGAAGGAAGTGCGAGAAAATGACGACGTCAGGCAGAAACCAGCAATGACAATGATTACCGCCAAAAGAGAGAGGGAGAACAAAAAAAACTCAAATTCCCTCAACACGCAGGACCAGGCGAGGATGAGGGAAGTACGCAAGTAGACGGAAAAAAAGGGAGAGCCAAACGCAGAGACACGGACCGACTTTTGTGCAACCAAGACCTTCGCCCAGAGCTTGGAGGAGGACAATGTTTTCCCGGGAATGGGCGCACTGACAGCCAATCCGCCTTTTGTGCCCCCAACGCTAAAACCAACCTTGTGGCAGGGCAACAAACAACAGGCCGGAAAGAGGCTGGGCGCGATGGAGCGTGGAATGAGCAACGTTCGATCGGCAACATGTGATCATTCGTCGGTGTTTGTCATCGGCAACTTTTTCGCTCTGCGGCGGGGATGTTAATCTTTGAACCCTGATCTGACCCCTGACCCCCTCTCTCTCCACTATCTTGAATTACAGTCAGTCTTGCGTCAGTCTCCCGTGTGGAACAGTTGGACTTTTTGGTTCAAGCCCGAGGCTTTCTTCGAAGGCTACCCTCACACAAGACTGCCTCATGGAATGATGTGGTACTACTACGTGCAATTGGCCTTTTGGCTGCAGCAGGTCTTTGTGCTCCAAGTCGAGATCCCTCGAAAGGACTTTTGGGCATTGATGGCCCATCATACCGTGACTCTGCTCTTGATCGGGGGCAGTGCCTTGTCCAACTTTTGGCGCGCTGGTAACGCAGTCTTCGTTGTAATGGATCTCTCGGACATTATCCTTGCTGTAAGTGTGATTTCTTGTCGTCTCTTTCCTCCTTTCCTGCAGGTCGCTTCAAGTTGAAGAGCCATCTCATGGTAAACTAACCCCAAACGTTCAATAGTTTTCAAAGGCTATGAAGTACCTCGGCGTAGCAAACCGGATCTGTGATACATCATTCGCCTGTTTCATGGTATCCTGGCTCTATACGCGACACTACCTCTACGGATATATTCTGCATTCGTTCATGTTTACAGCGTACGAGATGATCCCGTTCGAGCTGGATATCCAACAGGGCAAATGGTACTGCCGAGAGTTGGCCTGGTTGCCCACCTTTGGACTGGCCCTACTACAGATCTTGATGATTTACTGGTTCGCTATGATCCTCAGGATTGTAATCAAGATCCTAAAGGGAGAAAGTGCCGAGGATGACCGCAGCGACGATGAATCGTAAGTGTGTTTTCCTCTTCTTCTTCTTTTCACAGACACTAGGCAAATCTCAGTTGCTCACTCTCTTTCTTTCTTCTATTTTTTCCATTTTCTCAGGGAGATTACTGACAAGAGCGAAAAGAAGCATGTGTCAGAGTAGTTGATCGACTTTGGAAGAATAAAATTCCGGAGAGAGAAAAAAAAAAGATTGTCTGCCTGATTTGTCACTTCCTTTGCTCCTCCCTGTTGCCTTTTCGGGATATCCTTTTGGTCGGCAAAGACACCGACTATGACACGAACCAACGCGTGAGAAGATCCAGGGACCAATTGGTTCCACATTCGGCCCATTGATTCAATTCATTTGAAAGATTGGTATATTGAAGTACTGATAAAGACGGGATGGGAAAGAGAAAAAGGACTATGATACATGCAGAATAGAGGACAAAGAGAAGAAGGGGGTAACAAAGGGTATGTGGGCTATGGACGGACTTTTTTTTTGGGGGGAAGGGGGAAGGAGTCTGTGCTCCCGGCTGAGGGAGTTCCCATGGTTGCCGAGAGGGCGGGTGCGCTTGGTTCAGATCGTTGACCAATTGGGCGAGGAAAGAGAAGCAAAATATCAAACAATTACAGAAAGAAAAGGACAAAAAAAAACAAAGGAGAAAGTGTGGTGGCAGATCGGGAAATCAACACTTCCTTCACTCACTCATGCACTCGTCCTCGTCCTGTCCTTCTTCGTAAGCTGCTTGGCAGATGCTGGCCACATCCTGAGGTGGTAGGCTGGAGATGATGGTGCGCTGTCCAATCATCATCTTTTGAAGTGGCGCCTCATCCTCGTCCTCCGATGAAGAAAGATCATCATCAGTAGAATCCTGGTCCATGTCCTCATCTGAAGACGACAAATCAGAGTCATCTGTCGAGTCGTCCTGGGAAGAGTAGTCGTCCATGGAGGAGTAATCGCTCGAGCCCTCGGAAGAAGAATCAGAAGACAAGAAGGGTGAGCCTGGGCAGCGAGGTGGCACGGCAAAAGAGCTGAGATGCACCTCGCCCGCTCGGGTCTTGTGCTCCAACTTCATCACGAATGGCTTGGACGACTAATCGGTGAAAAAAGGACAATTTTCTAAGTTTCAAATCCAAGGAAGAGCAATTGCAAGAGTATTGTGATGTTGGGTATCTAAACTTACGTCTTCTGGGTCCTCGAGCTGCATGTAGGTCTCATGGGGGGTCTTTACAGCCAAAATGAGAGAGTCTTGCAACGAGTCGATTTTCTTGATATCGTTCATGGTGATGTAAGCATATCTATACCCAAGAAAACATTGACCTATGATTAGCTACGCTCATGAGTTATTTCGGGCCAATAGTGTCATATATTGCTCTAGGACGCTTACCGAGCAGTCTCTTCGTTCGTGAGAACTTCCTTCATACTGGCATCCATTCCAGATCGCAAAGACGAGAGGCGAGCCTTTTCAGCGATCAATCGAGCTCTCTCTTGCATCAGTTCTTCTTTACGCTGACGGTTGATATCGGCTTTGTTTCCAGCGACCGGTCTGTTGATGTCCGAGTTGTTGGTAATTCCCCTGAAAAAAGAAGATAATTCATGGTTTGTTAGGACCTGAGGAACGTAAATCACCTTAAGCAGCAGCTTTGCCATTGAGATTCTACTTACTTCCAACGGACATTGTTCTTCTTGAATTTCTCAATCAAGTCAATACCTTCAAGGACATGGGTGATATCGTAGATGCGACGCTTCTGCACATTTAGCTTGTCAGCAGTGTTGTTCAGATCCAAGGTGCCCTTTTCTTCCTTCAATAGGCGAATGAACTGCTTTGTCAATTGTCCCAGCGATCGTTCAGCGCGGCTAGAATCTAAATATCCCAGAAAAGAAAAAGAGAGCACGTTTGAGTGAGGTGGTTTTGACATGAGTGCAAAGTTGGTCATAGCGCCATTGAAGTCCCCGTTAAATTAGCGCAACGTCAGGCTGGCAAGTTTGATTCTGTTGTTATCCAGCCACGGATAGTTGCATCTGAGCCCGTCTGATCATCCCAAGACAATATATCGTCTGTCTTCTTGCTGCTGTCGAATCCCAGTCGTCTCTTTCCTGGTGTCCCTGAAATTCAAAAGTAAAGGTTACCTTTGGCTGCAGTAGCGGGTTTGGTCTTTGGGCCAGTTGTAGGCGCAGCGCCACTCTTGCGTCCTCGCTTTCCCGGCTTGGCCAGCTGGGCGGGAGGGGCATGCGATTCCTGTGTGTTGTTGATACGATTCTAGAGCAAAATGAAATGGAAAAAGGCGTCAGTGCCGAGTAATGAATTCGCACTAGGAAAAAGGTAACCAAAGAAATTAAAGTAGACAGATTCAAAGAAGAAAGAGAGAAAGGGTCCCCTGTGCAATGACCGCAACGGGGAGGGAAATTCAACGATCGAGTGGTTGGTGTTGACGGTCATGGGTGGTCAGTCCAAGACAAATGCTGTCCCTCGTCCCTCTGTTGCATTCAATTGAATTTGTTGTGTTCCCTCTTTGTCCACCTTGCGCTCTCGCTTTGGCTGTCCTTTGCCCCGCGCGGCAAATAAACATTGGACGGACCTGCAGGTGCAGAGTGGCGGGAAAATCTAAACGCAGCAGCTCATTGTCTCCTTCCCTCCCTTTCTCCCCTTTGTGTGCTCCCTTTCCCTCTTGTCTCTGCGTCTGTTCAATTGGAATGAAATAAAAAGAGTAGCGGCAACCCTTTTTTTTTTGTCGAATTGTTGTTCACACACTGAACAGACTTTCCCGCTGCCCGATGCTGCGTAAATGCCCTCCTGATTGTTGATAGCCCATTCCGTGATGACAAGGGTGGGTGAAGGTGAGATTGGCGATCCTAGTCTTGGCCTGTTTGCTTGCAGATGTGTCCTTTCTGCACCCCTCACTTTCATCCTTGCGCCCCCTGTGCGCTGCATGTTCCACTAACCACTGTTGACTGAAGCGCAAGCCTTCTTCCGTTTCGCCCCTCCCCAGCCTGCCAAACACACAACCAGCCATACAGCGGACCGAGTGTCGATAAGAAAGAGTCAACGAGAGGGGAATAAAAAGAGAAAATGAAAAAAAAAAAAAAAAAAAGAAAGGAACAGAAATGGGGTGTCACGAATGGGAATGCCGCCGCGTGCATGTCACAGTCCCGCCTTGTCCATGCGAAGAGCATCCTTTCTGACCCGCAGCCCTCGTGGATGGTGGAGCAAGGACAAAGTGGAGGGAGGGAGCGACAACAACCCACCAACACAACAACAACAACAACAATGCAGCAGCAAACAACAACACAAGAACCCCGCCTCTGATGAATACAACCGACTGAAGAAAAGAAGGAGGGAAAAAAAGAAGAAAAAAAACCGGCCGCTGGCGGGATGGCAGCACATCCAGCCCACTGTCCATTGTTGGCAAGGTCCATCAGGGAGAGCGCGGGAGTGTCAATGACCAAAGGTCAAGTCGCAACACGAATGAAAGAGGAGCCCTTTCACTGCTGCAGCATGCACTGATCTGGTCCTGAACCGCCAGCTCCCATTCCTGTCGCCCTCCATTCTGTCCAAAGTGTCCAATGCAGGCTGTGTCCTTTGTCCTTGATGCACGATTCTAGTGTTGGGAAGACTGCCTCCCCCACCCCTTCTCCTCAAGGGTCCTTGCCAGCCTCCTTCTTCAACCCGAGACAAGGGAAAAAAAAGAAGAGTACAAAAGTAACAAGAAAACAAAAGTAACAAAAAAGAAAGACGTTTGTCCCTTACCTCTCTTTCGACCCAGGCATGGTCCGAGAACGCAGGGAGACCGGGCATAGTGCTGGCCATGACGTGTGTGGAGGGAGACATGATTCTTGTTCGGAGGGTTCTAACGGCGGACGGGTGTTCAGGTTCTTCTCGAGGTGGATCGAGGCGAGGTTCAGCTGGATCGCTTTGTGGTTTCGCGGCAAGGGTACGGAGGGCGAGAGCGCTGGTTTAAGCTCCGGAGGTTCAGAGGAGAGGAAGGGGAAGGCCGGATGGTCTTTGGAGAGAGCGAATCGATCTTGTTGGCGAGCGTGAAGGAGCGAGTGCAACAGTGGCGAGAAGTTCAAGGACAGGCAGACGGTGCAAACGGGCAGATTGCAGCTTTTGTCAAAGCGAGTGCGGGCGTGGGTAAGGATTCTTGTTCTCGAGCGAGCGAGCGAGCGAGTCTTAAGGAGGAGCAACGAAGGTCTTGAGGACTTGTTGGGTCGAGCGAGTCAAGGACAGCAGGAGCTTGAGGAGAAGGACGAGACGGGTTGGCTTGGAACTTGGTTGGAAGACGAGCTTGGTTTGGACGCTTTGGTTTTTCTTGACCGACTGGCAGTTGTTGGTTGCTGTGGGCTAGGCTGCTGGCAGTGAAGGGGAGCTGTGGGTTGAGGGTTGGAGGTGGGGGGTGGAAGGTGGAGTAGGAAGTGGAGGAGGGGTTGGGGTGTGAAGGGTTGAGGAGAAAGGAAGAAGAGAGAGGAAAGAGAGGGAAAAGAGAGTTGCGAGGCTCGCAACGCTTTTTATACCCGAGAGGGACCATGTCGAGAGGTGATGGTGCGGTTGCGGAGGCAATGGTGGGGGGATGGGGACGAAGACGAGGATGGCGGCCGCGGATGGTCAAGAAAGCAAAGTGGAGGAAGGTGAAGTAAGTGAAGGAGGATGATGAGGAGGAGGGGACAGCAACCAATACTCAATGCAATCATTGGGGACACAGTCCCATGGAGGGAAGGACGGAGGGAAAAATTTTGAATTTGAGATCACTCTCTTTTGTTTGTGCATGGGCATGGGCATGGCATGGCATGGCATGCTTGCTTGCTCGCTTGCTGTCGGACCATGGGCCATGGTTGTGATTTCTTTATTTTTTCTTCTTTGAACACACACGTACATTTCAAACACTCCGGGACAAAGCAAAGTGTTGTGTTCACAGTGTGGTGTGGGTGTGTTTGTGCAAGCAAGGCCAGGAAGGCAGGGGGAGGAATGACAATGTAGCACTGCAGACAGAGTTGGGCGGGAAAAGCAAAGCCAGCTATCGAAACCCGCAATGCTTTCTTTTTTTCAATGGTCCGCAATGGTATCAATGGTGTACCAATGGTTGCAATGGTCGATGGTCCGTTTCAATTGCTGGAAGAGGAACCACAATGGCACAAGGAATCGATTATTTCTCACGCGCTGGGCAAATGGTTATCCAATCCTGTTGGCTGCCCGATGGTCATCCCTCCCGACGAAGGAAGGTGTCCTGATGAGCAGGTAGGCAGGATTGATCTTTGACAGGACACCAATGCATTTTGGGTACAGCACAGCGAGCAAAGATTGGGACAGCCACGTCTACGACCACGACGACGATGACAGACAACAACGGAGTATTTTGTGGTCACACACAAGATTCCCGCACTTTTTATTGCCCTTGAGCTCTCTTTCCGAGCAGAGACAGCCAGCTCTCTGCTGAAAATTTAGTGCATGCGTTGTTTTTTGTTCTTTTGAGATATAAAGTGGTGTCCGGACCGGCGTCTGGAGCCAACTCCCATGATAAGAGTCCGCAAAGACGGCGCTGGTCCCCGGGTCTTTTGCCCAGATTCTTGCTCGGGTCCATGTAAGGATATTGTTTTCTTTGAGAGAAATAGCCCTTGGTATTATTTCCTAGCGTAATGTAAGTGAGGATCGTCTGTCTTCCCGCTCTGCGGCTGAAAGTCATTCGCTCGAGGACTGCTCTTCGTGCTGTTCCGACTTTGCTCGTTCACAGGATTGCGAAAACCAGTCGGGGTTCGCTCGATCCGAGTGCAGAGACGACCAAAATAGTGTGCACACAGCGAGCGTGCTTTCGATCAGCGGCCTCTCTCTTGGCACACCTTTTTTTTTTTTTTTTTGCACACCTGCATGTCCAAGTGAGCATGTGCTCTTTCCTGCATCCTTCCCTCCCCCACTCTTTGTCCATTTCCCCATCAACCCAATCCCTCTCACAGCATCCATGGAATCCCTACCGGGCCCCGCTTCTTCTGCTGGGATGCGGAACCGCATCATCCCTTCCATGGCTATATCCTCGACTTCCTCCTCGTCCTCAACTTCGTCATCACTGCCCACTGATGCTGGCCACTCTGTCAGTGATGTCCCGACTGGCTCCTCATCCTCATTCAGACCCCACTTACACTCGAGCTTGCCAGAGACGCCGGCCACCTGTGACACAAGTATAGCAGCTTCGGATGGCCAAATCCAAGAGAGTTCCTTACCCTCACATTCTGAAGAAACACCAACAGTGACATGCACACCTCAAGAACCAATGCTAAAGGCCGATGTAGCCCCACAGAAGAGCGAATCTGCACAGGAACCTGAGTTGAATGCCGAGTTCTCTTGCAACATTTGCTTTGACACGTCCATGTCCCCTGTTCTGACTCTTTGTGGACACCTCTTCTGGCAGGTGACATTTGTGGAAAGCAATCGTCGCCTCTACAATCCACACCGCACGGTTTCTAACAGATCCATGTTTGTTGCTCAACGTCACCTAGTTGGTCCTGTCTGCATCAATGGCTTGATTCTCAACGACAAAATCCTACCTGCCCGGTCTGTAAAGCAGGATGTGCCCAGGACAAGGTCATTCCCATCTACGGCCGAGGAAAGGAGCAATTGGATCCAAGGTGTGTAATCAGTTTGAAAGTATTCTTCTTGACCATTGATTTGAGCTAACTGCGATCGACACAACTCGTGCAGATCCACGACGCCAAAAAGACCAGCAGGCCAGAGGCCAGAGCCCTTGAGGAGTGGTGGGATGCTGGCGGCAGGCCAAGTAACATTCTCAGGTACAATGATCCCCCCGTTCATGTTCTCGCCCTTCGGGATCCACTATGGCGCCACCTACAGCGGCACCATGGGTGCGAACGGAGCAGGTATTCATACCGTCTCTTCTTGTTTTGCTCGTGGTAAGCGTGAAGTGCAAACTAACCGTGCTATCCTTCATGGTACTCCAGTCCAGACACCTATGCAGGCCTACGTTTCGCGAATGTTTTTCATGTTAGGAACACTGATATTGGTCGGCATCCTTCTCTATTGATACCCCCTTTGGGACTCTTACTTCTGCTAATAAACGCAAAGCAGTGACAGTGTCCAGATTCTTTTGAATGAAACGAACAATGAACATGAACATGCATGTCTGGATTTGTAAATCAACGCGGCTCACTTCAAAGTTCAGACATTTTTCTGATGCTCTCAGCCGCACCGGCTCCTTGTTTTCTTTGGTCACTTGCTCGACATTCTTTCCTCTGCATCCCATCTCTTCCCTCCACTTCATCATTCAGTTGCCATGTGTCAAGGATCTCAGCCCGAAAAGTTCACCTTCAAAGCCAGCCCTCCGGAGCTACCCCCCGCCCTGCTCAATTCCCGGTTCCTGATTCAATCGAGCTCCACTGACACCCACACAGAAGTAAAAGAGTATTCGATCCCCAGGGACGCGCCTTGTCCCATCATTGACGCCCATGTCCACGGTACCATCCTCGCAATTGCTCAACGGCACTTTGTTCTAGAAAAAAAAAAGCAATTCTCGCTCTAACGTACCGTTCCACTCATCACAGTGTTTCCTCAGCGCTTGATGGATGCTGTATGGATGTTCTTTGACAGATTTTACTGGCCTGTGCGTTACAAGAAGACCTATCTTGCCACTCGGGCAGATTTTCTGATCCAGCAAGGAATCAATCACGTTGTGCTCCTCGTGTAAAAAAAAAGGCGCCCGACTGGATGTTGCTTCGCCCATTATCCAGTTGTCGGTGATTGATCTTCGATATACTAATCGAACTCAACTCCTTCTGTCATTATCCCGTCTTAGGTATGCTCACAAGAATGGTATTGCAAGGGATCTCAACAAGTTTTTAGCCAACACTGTTAACGACATGAACGCACGATACGCACAGGTCCGCGTCGGGTCCAACCAGCGCCGGCGCGTCGCATCAGGCTTGGCCACAGTCATGCCTGGCGAGCCTGGAGCTGCTGACATCTTGGCAGAAGCGTTCACTACCCTGGGTCTTTCGGGGATCAAGATGCACTCACATGTCCAAGCCATTGCGGCCAACCATCCTAGTATGGACGAGGTGTACGAGACTTGCATTCGTTTTAACAAACCATGTCTTATCCACGCTGGCAAGGAGCCCAACAGCTCTGCGTACAAGGCTGATGCTGGCAAAATTTGCGATGTCAGCATCGTGGAGGATGTCCTTCAGCGTTTTCCCAACCTTCAGTTGTGTGTGCCACACTTAGGTAAAGTGAATGGCTATAATACCTAGCATGTCTTTGTTTGCTTTGTTTATCGGTTGGTAGGTAAAAGTTGACACGACCTTGCTCTGACTCCATTTTTCATAGGGATGAATCAGTACCAAGAGTTTTTTGACTTGCTGGACAAGTACCCCAACCTGTATTTGGACACAACGATGACTCTTGCTTCCTTTTTACAGCCTGCGGACGACAGCAAGCAGCTGGCAGAGCTGCTCCGAACCATGTTGATCAAGTATAGCGACCGAATCATGTACGGCACAGATTGGCCCAATATCCCATACGACTGGTGTCGTGAATTGGCCAACCTGGTCAGTTTGGTGGACGGAGATGGGGAGGCCTCGGCAGTGGATCCTACTTGGTCGGACCGTCCGAAAGGTCAGGCAAGAACACTCGTGGGTGATCTGGCATTGGAGCGTATCCTGTGGAGGAATGCAGCTCGGTTTTACGGCATCGAGGAGGCAGACCTTGGTTGGCCAGGCCGCGGTGCTGTGCAGTCGAGTCTTTGATGGAATAGATGGGCAGGACGACATCTTATCTTGACTCGTGTAGCGGAAGGATGGCGTGCGTGCATGCAACACTACAATAAAAGATTTGCAATTGCACAGGTCTCGGGCCTGGTCAATTACGCAAATACACAGGGTCGGAGCAATGAGTCTATTTGCGAAATGCCATGCACTCCTTCCTTCTGCTCATTCTCCTTTCTTACTTCCTTCCTTCATCCCTCGATCCTTCTTTGCCACCTCTCTTCCCTTCATTCACTCTCTGTCATCATTCATTCGCCATCACCCGAGTGTTTTCCTTTGCAGCGTACTGCCGTCATTCTTCCTTCTCCTCCTCCTTCACCCCGGATGAATTGACCTCACCAGACTTGGCCCATCTCTTCTCTTCTGCTCGGCTCCCTTACTCCGTCTTCCCTGCATCTCTCTTCTCCACTCTGCTCTCGACATCTCTCGACCATGTCCTCCTCTAAGCATGTCTATCATATCTCGTCCTCTGCCCGCGCCTCGTCCTTTGTGGCCGCCTGTGCTGTTGCCCTCGTTTCAGGAACACCCTATCTCTATTCCACCTATGCCAACCAACTTACTACAAAACTGGAACTGACCGCCATCCAATCCAATGTAACCACAACCGATGACTCAGGGAAACGGCTTGCCCTGGTGGATATCATTCTAATCCGTTGCTTGCATTGATAGGTCGTCGCCGCAGGCGTCCACTACGGCCTCTTTCTTTCTGGTAAGTGATCGTGATCCCCTGGTGTAACGCTTTGGATCACGGACTTTTATTTCCTTGCAGGGCAAGGTCAGGGAGGCATGTTGGCACTGACGCACCTCATCTGCACCTACATTTTCAGGGCCTCTCTTTGGTCGTCTTGTGGACAGCCGTGGGCCTCGAACGTAAGGAACTCCAAAGGGAACAACTCTGGAAGAAATAATAACGCACGCAGCTTCCTCCGTTACTGCCAAAAGAGAATGAGGATGTTGTTGACTGACCATCATCCTCCCCTCCTGCTCTCTCGAAATACAGTGTGGGCCTCTTGTCTTCGGGACTTTTGATGACGGGCTATGCAGGGCTGTCCCTGACATACTCTGGCCTTTTTTACTCCTTTGGCTTCTTTGCGGCTTTCTTGTTCCTGATCCTGGTTGGAATGGGGAGCCAGGCAGGATACATGACTTCTGTCAGCACCAATGCCCACAACTTCCAGTCTGCTCGTGGTATTGCAATGGGTGTTCCGATTGCCTGCTTCGGTCTCTCGGCTCTACTTTTCGCACAGATCAACAATCACTTCTACAAGGAGGATCCACAGGCATTCCTGCTATTGGTTGCCAAGGCCATTGGTGGGACAATTCTTGTGTCTGTCCTCTTCCTCAATGTCTTTCCTTCTCAAGTGGTGGAACCAGTCGTTCAGGCAGAAGCCGCACCTACCAGTATCGGCGTTGGGACTGGTCTTGGACAGGTCGTTTTGGCCTCATCTCATTCTGACACGAATGACGACCTTGCTGAGTTGAGCGATGATGCGGCTGACCGACGCCGAAGGACGCAGGAGCGTGAGAGACTACTTCAAGTTGACCAGGCTGGCCATGCTCGAAATCCGACCACGACCGCTGCAATTGCTCACCAAGTGCCCTCTGGGTTCCAACTGTTTCGAACAACCCATGTGGCTCAGATGTTGCTGCTGAGTGTGTTGTTTCTATCGGGCCCCTCCTTGATGTATGTGACAAACGCGGGCAACATTATCCGCTCCATTTACCGAGACCACATGGATGACCCATCAACTCCTCCTTCGGGCGAAGACCTGATCCGTCTCCAGCAGCTGCAAAACTTTCATGTATCGCTGATCAGTCTGTGTTCTTGCCTGGGTCGTATCTCCATTGGCCTCATGTCTGATGTTGGCCGTCGAGGCGGAAGCAAGTGGTGGGGCGTCAAGAGAGTTGGTTTTTTGCTGTGCGCTGGTATCTGCGTTTGGCTGGGTCAAACTTTTGGTTCCAGAGTCCAGTCCATCCAGGACCTGACGTCTGTCTCAATTCTAGTTGGGCTAGGATATGGCAGCGTGTTTGGTAAGTCCCAGTATACCGATGATGAGCTTGTATGTTGGTAGTGCTGCCTTTGTCTTATTCTCGAATGTTCTTGGACTTTCTTCTCTGGGTATAGGTGTCGCTCCTACTATCGTGAGCGAGTGGTTTGGGGTGTCCAGCTTCGGCACCAATTGGTAATATTTACTTTATTTCATATGTGAAGTCCGCGAGGAGATCTCTGTGACACCCTTGCCCTTGAACTCGTACTGACTCTTGGTGACCTGAACGTACATTGCTCTTGATCGTCTTTAGGGGTTGGATTTCCATTGCGCCTGCCATTGGAGGTCAAGTTTTCAATCTGATATTTGGCTCACTATATGATCGCGAAGCTCAGCATGAGCACACCCTCGAGTGTTTTGGCACCGAATGCTTCCACACTTCGTTCACTCTTGGTGCCTTCTCAAGCTTCTTGGGCGTGGTCACTCTCATCTACCTCTCAGTGGCGACGCGCAGTACACGGAGCTGAGTTTTTAGATCCTCCTTTTTGCCACGGTGCGATCAAGGATACCCCCTTCCCCTCATAGACTACACACTGGCTTAAAGCTTCTCATCATTTCAACAGAATTGTTCTTTTTTATCGCCCCAAGACTATGTACATGGCATGACTATTTAAAAAGGGTGTGCGCCATTGTTGGCGTGTTGACTGCTGCTTCCAGGTGGCGATTGGGCATGAGGGGAGATGGGTGAAAGGATCGAGTCAGGTGCAGCGGTGCCGGTCGGAGACTTTAAGCCACTGCTACTGGTCTCAACAGGGGTCGGCGGCATGGGTACCTTGACATCATGATCATAAGTAACGATGGGCGTAGGTGCAGCTGAGGTGACTGGGACATAGGCGTCGTCGTTGTCAAACGGGGATGCAATCTTGTGAGCGTTTGTGTGGGTGAACGATTGGTCTGTATCCTGTCTGGCGAAGGTTGACGATGAAGTGTGAAGAAGATGTTGGGGTGTTGTAGCCATAGTAATAGGACCTGGAACGACCACCTCCTGCTCTCCATAGTAAGGGTTGACCAGATCAAGACCCTGTGCAGAGTTGCGATGATTAAAACCTGGCGCGACGTGTTGCTGTTGCTGTTGAGGGTGTGCGTGTCCATAATACTGATCAGGAGCATAGCCCTGTCCGTATCCGCCTCCACCTACTTCAGCGGCAGAAGTGCGAGGGTGTTGGTATACATCGTTGTTGTGGTAATCTCTGTATTCAATTTCATCCCTGTAGGAGCTGGCTGGATGCTGATTGTTTTGGCTAATTTCCTGGTCTGCCATAGAGCCGCCAACATTGGTGTAGTTCAGAGGAATCTGTTGCTCACGATCCAACTCCTTTGCTGCAGCCTCTCCAAGGACCTTGTACCTATTCTCTTTTTGCTCAAACAGCTCGCGAGCGTAGTGGATCACTCGGTTGGTCATGAAGAACTACGAAACAGTACATCATAGGAAGGTGTTAGTTTGCTGTCCGGACGTTATTTCAAGTCAATCTGTGAAGGCTCCATGTTGGATTACGTTGAAGGTGAGCCACACAAGTCCACCGACGCCAAGAACAATGATGCCGATGGTATACATCTTTTGGCAGGACCAGTCCGAGGCAAATCCAGGAATGAATTTTGTGTCGATTTGGCCAGCTTGAGAAGCAGCGCAGACGACATCAAACTGAGTTTGGTTTTGTTTGCACCAAATCAATGCCCAGACAACGAGCGCAAACTGTGTGAGGAGCGAGAGAACGTAGAAGGCTTCGAATGCTTTCACGATTGGTCGGTTGGCAGCCAAGGCGGATACCATACCGAAGAGACCAACCGCCGCGGCGAGGATGCTCACTGCCGCTACAAAATACCAAATCGCATGGGCTGAAGAGAAAGGCGTGGTCTGGATTCCTATTGTGCGGAGAAAGAAACCGTAAAAAAGAAAAAGACGGACGGGAAGACCTTGTGAGTTTCAGGCGCGTCCAGAGTTTCCCGCTGTTGCGCGATTCTATCCAGTTGCAGTATAATACCTCCGATGGTAATGGTTTCGTTTGCTGTGAAAAAGAAAGAGGAGAACGATTGAGTAAGTCTGGTGTTGTCTTTGAAAGGTCAAGGCAGGATGACCATAGCACACAAGTATCACTCTTACGAAAGTTTTGATGTGAGAAGAACAGATAACTTCCAGCGCCACCAAAGGCCTATTTCAGGGAAGGGTGCACATGAGAGAGCAGTGAGTAAAAACATTGAGAAAGGTAGGATAGGTAAAAGGTAACAATCGGGGGAACGCTGTGGCAGAGCTCAACGAGACCTACAGCTAGGAAGAGACCACCGAGGAAGGTGGCAACCCTCAAGGGAATGCACCAGCAACAGTTGTCACGACGAGGGGACATTGTGAGAATGGATATGAAGAGGGAAAGGGCGGGAGGATTCAATCTCTAGATCCAGTGCGAGGAAGGATGAGATTGAAAGAATGAAAGAAGGAAGGAAGGACGGCTGGTTGGATGAAGGAATGAAGGAATGAAGGAATGATTGTGACGAGGGTGAAGAGGGCGGGGAAGGAAAGAAGGAAGGAGGGGGATGAAAGGGCAGAAGGGCAGGGACACCTTTTTTTACACGCACGCAGGGCAGCAGGCACACGGCTGTGTTGTGTGAGAGAGGATCTCTCCTATTCTTATTTTAGCCTCACGCACCGCACCCACGCACCCATGCACCCGCATCCACGCACGCAGGCAGCCATCCCATCCTGCTCACCGTTGTCGTCATGGGGCGGAGCGAATGTAGCAGAGGACAGCCTGCCTCTCTTCTCTCTTTTCCTTCTTTCTTTCTTGGCTGTTGTAGACCTCTAATGTGCATGTAAACAGCAGCACGGTAGTCTTGTTTGCGGCTGGGAGGTGGCGGTGCACAGCCCCTCGGCTCTTTCCCATCTCCGCCCTGGCCGTTGCTCTTGCTCCTGCTGGCTGTTTGTTCCTCTCTTTGTTCCTCTCTTTGTTCCTGTCTTTGTTCCTGTCTTTGTTTCTCCCTTTGTTTCTTCCTTTGTCCCTCTCTTTCTTCCTGCCAATCTGCCCGTTGCTCCCATCCGCAGCCTCATACTCACTCCCAGCCACAGATCAGCCAGATCAGCCACGGCACGGACGGAGACAGGGAGGACCAAGAGAGCGCGACCGAGGGCTGTCACAGGGAGGAAGAGCACACGCGCAACAATGAGCGATCGCCAATGTCGAGCCCGCATCCGTGCGCTCTCTCACTGCACTACGGTTTGCGCGTGCGCACCCTTGTCTGGATTATGTCTGTGCGGTTCGCTAGGTCGTTCTAATCTTCCTAACTTGCTAAATGACACCCTGACTTTGCGGGAGCCTGGTTTGGCAGGATGGTCTGCTTGGTCACTGTTTACTTTTTGTTTGCAAAGCAGAGAGATGGAAACACGGAGACGCTGGCCCTTCCGTGGCATGGGAGGGCCAAACAGAGATCGATAAAAAGAAAGAAGAGAGAGAGGGGAAGAGGGCACAGAAAGGGGTTGTCAGGTAGTATGCATCAGTTCAGATGGTCAAGGAATGGAGGGGACACAAGGGGATCTCTGGTTCTTTCTCGTTTATTCTCTTCTTTCTTTGACCATACTCTTCCCTTTACCCTATAGTCCATCCTCCTCCTTTATTGCACCTTCCACCATCATGAATGTTGCATCTTCATCCATTCGGTCATCCGGCGCCAACAGACTGGATTTCTCTCGACAATACTCACATGCATCGTCCACCGAGACTCTCCCGCCTGTTTACCCACCAGAGCACTCTCGAGCCCATCCCAGCTCGAGCGCAACATCCATAGTCAAACATGAGTGCAACCCGGGCCTTCATCCCAGGCCAGACAAGAATACCAATCGAAGAAACCAGCGACACGATCACTCCCCTGTGCCCGATTATGAGTTGACGTCCGAGGCGGTAGACAGTTACCCACCCCATCGCCCTCGTCGCAGAGTGCCTTCAGCCGATTCACCCCGAGCTTCTCAATCTTCCCAATCATCAAGAAAAAACGCGGGATCCAGTCCTAAATCACATCAACACAGGTCGTACCTGATGCCTCATAGGAGTACTGCAGATCAAAGACCTCCTTACGATGGCCCGAACACTAGCGTACTTTCATCACAGCATGGGGGCAAGAGACGAACAGCCAAGGAGCCCTCTAAAGCCGACCGTGAAGAGGTACGAATGAATGATCCCAAACCAGCTGACAGTGTATCGACCTCT
The DNA here is from genome assembly GCA_963573315.1 of Entomortierella parvispora. Lineage (NCBI taxonomy): Eukaryota > Fungi > Mortierellomycota > Mortierellomycetes > Mortierellales > Mortierellaceae > Entomortierella > Entomortierella parvispora. The sequence continues at coordinate 4,396,825 of OY752140.1, forward strand.
TAACATCGCTTTTGTCATTGAATAGGTGTGGCCAGCAGATATCGAGATGATTTTTTTTGAAGGTAGACGGGATAGATCAACGTCTAGTCAGGAAAGCAGCATTCGGGCCAGCTTATTCACATCTTTGCTTCATCGGTTTTAGCCCTGGAGGTCATTCCAAAACTAGGGCGCAGGAAGGTGCTGGTCGATGGAAAACCATGCGGACGCAATGAGCTGATTGCAGACCACATCTTTCGACGGACAAACAAGATCAGGACCCGCAAACAAGTCTCATCTCATATCCAAGTCTTGAAAAACACGCGAAAGAACGATCCCGCATGTAAGCTAAACGTTGTTGATGGCCTTTGATTGCTTGTTCTCACAGCGCCAGTTTCTGATCTTTTTGCCGTACCTGGTCAGTTTTACGGCTACTTATGGACGGCGGGGACGGTGAAGATGACCCAAGCATCGAAGCCATTCCAGCGGGATTCAGTTCAGTAGCCCCTAGTCCAAGGACACTGCATCACCCCTCAGGAGCGGCACAGTCAAACCAAACTACCTGGCAAAGTCATGACGACGAAAAAACACTGGCAGCAGATATTTCCAGTCCAATTTCAGGGGCGCTCAGTCCAGACGGCTACCCCCTCCAACATCACTCGCGCGTGCAGAGCGAGGCTTCCGCTATCCATCTTGCAGGAGAGGATGACTACCCGGAATCAGGCGAAAGCATGGCGTCCTTTTTCCACCGCTCAGAATTGACGCCAACAGATTCGGTTGTTTCTTCGGCCTCTGATGAAATGCCTGGAGATTTCCCTTCACGATCCTTTGCTGCTCCTCGAGCAAAACAAGCCCTTGACTCGACTCATTCATCACCGCCATCCAAACAATCCTTGCAACCCACAATGTTTGCATTGTATCTCGAAGTGGCGAGTCCACCCAGGACCACAGCAAAAAGTGAAAGCTCTCTTCCGCTTTCCTGTGTAATTGACGAGCAACCCCGACATTCCTTGGTTCCTTCCCTTGATCTTAAAATGGACAGGTTCCGATCGATCAATGTTCAGCAGCTTGAGCCAGAAAAGTTTCCAGGGCTGTTCGACCTCCACCGGCACACCGTTTGTACAGTTTTGTTTGCCAGAGTCTGCTTGAATTTGGACCTCACGGTGAAGGGTTCTTTCAAGAACGTGTTTCTACTACAATCAGCCGATCGACAGACAATCTGTTGTAAAACATCCATCTATTCATTTGGGACAAAGGTGCTAGAGTCGACAGAGATGAAGCAGGCAGCGGCAGTCGACGATAAGTTCGTGTACAGCTTTCAGTTTGTCAACCAGTTTTTCAGCGCGTTCCTCGGTGGCATCCAGAAACTTGGTGCCTCAGATGAGGTGGATATGGCATTGAGCAACCTGTCCATTGTGCAGATCTATGAGGATCTCGAGACGGGGGGAACTATTACACCACCACTGCTTGTCATTGCCTTTGAATTCGAGCGTGGCTCAGGGGGGATGGACACGTTTTTGGTCACTGACGGTTGTTAAATAAAAGACGATCTTCAGAAAATACGATGGTTTATTGGAAAACATTCAGCCTATTCGAGCATCCACTGACTTGGTTCTATACCAAAGTAAAAACAAAAAGCGTTAGAACTTTCGGCATGAAACGTACACGAAAAGATCGCAAAGCCTCGTGGCTTTTGAATGTGGAGTATCAGAAATTTGGGTATATAATTTGGTCATCATTGCCCTAGTAGGCTGTGACTGACGTGCAAATTGTCTCGTTGGATCATCAGGTAATGAACACAAGTAAAAGCGAGTTGGAAGGAGAGTGGAAAGATGGATGGTCAGACTTACATGATGGAGGAGGGTATGGTGAAGAAAAGAGAGAAGCAAGAAGAGATTATTTCGCGTCCTTTTTGTATGTTCACGGAACGAAAATTTTTTCTCGACAAGCCACCAGTCCCTGATTCGATAAGTCACGTGTCTTTATTAAGGGGACGCTGTATGTTTCTAACTTTCTATCTGCTTGCTGACAGTTGGGAAATGTATCCATCGATCTGTCCTTGGATCAAAGCGTTTGGACATTTGTCGCGAATCTCACGCAATGTATCCATATCTTTTTGGAGGAATGCCTGCTCGCCAGCCTCTTGAAAGGCCTCAATTTTGAGGAAGAGACCAGCGCGAAGGTGAGCATCGCACTTTAAAATGTACTTGGCCGCCTCCCGAAACTGTTTGGCCTTGACACATTCTTCCACAAAAGGCTCGTATCCAATCGGCGACTTTTTGGACTTTGCAAGGGTAGCTACTCCATCCCAATCACCGATCTCAACAAGGGCCCGCAATCGGATCCACCAGAATCGCTTATCCGGCGTCTTGAAATCACTTCGAATCTTCTCTGCTCGTTTGCTCTGGTTGATGATGATCAGCTTGTACACGGTGCTGCTAATGGAAAGGCCGATGAAGGTTTCTGAATAGTCTTTCTCCAATTGCGCCTGACTTTGCAAAAGCCGAATGTTCTCTTCAATGGCCTAGAGTGTTCAGGTATCAATTACTAGTTAATACTTTACAATTACTCCCTCTTGGATCATTTCTTCTGAAGCTGTGGGTACCTTTTCTTCAAAAGGATGGTCTTTGTCCTCCTGGTACAATTTAAGGGCGATCTTGACCTTGTTAATCCTGTCCGCCACGTCTTTTTGATTGAAGCTCTCCATTAAAGACAGATTCCCGCTATCAGCGAAGCGATCATCCTGATAGTAGAAGTTCTTCAAGAGGTCTGGGTCTTGCTCCTTGCAATATGATTCGAGGAGATTGCAAGCCTGGGGCTTGTTGTTGACGAGTCTAAAGAATTCTCCAGGTTGCAGTTTGCGCTTGAGATCCAACAATACATGATACACTGGCGATATAAATGAAAAAAGGACAGTAAGTCATATGGTTTCTGTACTGAGGACATAGGATAAACATTCACAATACCTAGGTCTGTGTCGCCACTTTCAATCGCCTTCGTCAAGGCCATTTCATCTTGCTGCATGCTCATAAGTAAAGGCACTTGATCGCCTGCCCTCGGTTCATAGTCGAGAAGCTAAGTTTTATGGAAAGATAAAGGTCAGTTGGAGAAGAAATGAGATGATCAGCAAAGGAATAATGCCTCAGCAATACCATCGTGGCCAGCTTGGACTGCCCTGCCTTGTGGGCTGTCATGGCAATTTCAGAATAGGATAGGCCGGGCTTGTTGGCTAGTTTCTCGACAACCATTCGGCAGATCGTGTCCTCATCTTCATTCGACTTTTTGATTTTAGAACACGCCCAGTGGATCAGAATCCTGTCAGTCCTCATCTTCAGGTATTCGCAGATCCTGATTGCAAGCAAGTACTGATGGCGCCTGATCAGTCGGTCTATAAGGGCCTCTGGCGTGAGTCGCTGGTACTGGGCATATGTCAGTGGAATACCAATCTCGTAATATCGGACAGCATTCAAAACGCGAAGAACTTTGCACATTTCAACAAAGGAATCTGCGTTATGGATCTCGAGAAAGCACTTTCCAAACGAAGCTGCCTGTAAGAAAGAGTAGAGGATTATCGATTTAGCAAACATTGAGTCATTTCAAGCGTGATCAATAGATTCTCTACTGTACCTTAAGTAACAGTCGTTGAAGCTGGTGGGAATTTTCGTGACCGGCCGCTTCAATGCACGCCTCTACAGCCTCTGGTAATTCCATACGAATGCTGCGGATGTTTTCATCCGCTTTCGGGCTTTTTTTCTACAAGAACAACAACAATTAGAATAGTGCCAGAAGCAGTTACCAAAATGATCCTTTCTCCTTACTTCAAAGTGATCCCAAGCGTCATAGAGCATTGCAGCAGGAGCTGTCGATCCAATTCCGAAAATGTCTACTGTAACATCTATCGGGATGAAGGCAGGAAAGCGTTAAAGGGGTACAGGTGTTATCTCTGATGTAATGGGAGAAGGGTGATTGTTTACCTGGAACTTTCTGAAGAAATTCACACTTCTCTCTGCTAATAATACGAATGCCATCGATCTCTGGAACCAAGAATATTGATTCATCATATTGGTATCTATCACGTACATGTTAGTAAGAGCGAAGCTTACACACTCAAGTGGGACTCTGACCATCCCAGGCTTACTGGATATGTCCACCGAATGGCCCTAACACAAGAACCAGTTTGTCCCAGTAAAGGACGACCGAATCTGTACCACACCTAACGATAAATGAAGCAGAAATGAGTGAGTCCGCGTATTGAACTGGGAGGTGTATCCGATCTAGGCCAGTAACGTACCAGACTAATTGTTGTGGAACAGAAAATTCTGTCTCATACTCGGAGAGACTCTTTTGAAAATCTGTTGAGACTACCCAGAGGTTGCCGGCAGAAGTGAAGAGCGCCAAAAATTTCCCGTCCGGGGAAACAGACATCTTTGTGAATGGCCCTTTTTGCAAGCGCTACACGATTGGGCCAAGATAGTCAGCAATGAGAAGAGTCTGTTCCAATCAAGAACATAAAATGCTCCGCATTGCAGTGTAAGCCCAACTTGCCTCATCCCTAGCTTCCGTGGCATCTACTACGAGAACAGTCGAGTTTGTCGCCAAAAGGACCTCCACGTGTCGACTAAGCGTAAATTTCGGAGGGATAACAGTCCAGCTATGGGGTGGTTCGTTGATGCCCGGGTCAGCCAAGAAAAGAGGCCTGGGCTCTTCAAAGTTGGTGACGGCAATTAACTGAAAGTTTCCTGTAAGAGCCACGAGTCCCGAATCCCAGAACTGCACGTCGATCACACGATTATCCTTTGCCTCCTAAGCAGAATAAAAAACAACAATGAGCAATTGGTATTGTTGGACTACCTTCATATACGATATGGTTATGAACTCACCTTTCCAATGGAAAATTGGGTATATTCACCAAGAATGTTGTACATACGAACAGTCCCGTCTTCCAGCACGCAGACCAGATGCTCAGTCTCTGTCCACCCCATGCCTACAATTCTTCCTTTGTCCCACTGTCAGCGTGGCAGCAAGGTTAGAACCTCTGCAGCATATAGCTATCTGTGTCATTATTCCACATGCTAGGCACATCCCGTACCTGGATTGGCTCCATGAGTTTTCCAGAGGAAGTATACAGGTAGATGCTAGGCTTGACGGGTTGCTGCTTTTGAACTAAAATGACTTTGCGATCATCACGCACCAGTGCTACGTTGCATAGAGAGAAATACACACAGGGAGAGAAAGCAAGATATGAGTATAGAGAGTTTAGTCCATTGCGAAGATGCACCTCACTTCAACCTGTACAGTTTGCAGCAGTTACCAAGAGGTCCACCAAAAGGTGCAGCTGCAATCATGTATTTCGACAGGTCAATTTGTTTCCAGAGCATGGTATATGTCTCTTGTTTTCTATAAGTCGAGTTAGGACGGAAATGCGCATCAGAGGAGCGGATGGGCGGTTTGAAAACATCAGGGTTGCCAAAGATGGGCGCGTGCAGCTTCTGGAGAGAAAGCGCTAACCTGTAGAAGCGGTCATGAAGAGCCTGCCAGTCGGCCGTTGGGGGCGCCATGATTCCAGAGTGAATGGACAGTGCTACGCGGTGAGGACTGTTGTGCGGAGTGATGCAGGTGAAGAGATGATGCCACGGGTTTAACAAGGAAACACGTCCATGCATGCACATGCACAAGCATGCTCTGGCCCGAGGAGGTAACTAATGGGCGCGAATAATCACGTGCTTTCAGTGACGTCTCTGGTTATATTTTAGTCGCCCGTACAATTTCAAGAACGCGCCATGGACGACAAAGAGGGCGACTGATCGCCAACTGCCATCTTTGCTAATTGCTCCTGCTCCTGCTCCTGCCCAGACGACGACATCTCCTCCGCCTCACACCGTCTTGCCGACTACCGAGATCGTAAAAACCACCCGAAGACACGCGCCCATCACGGCAATTACCCATTTTTATTTGAACCGACGCGATTCTCGTGGAGTTTGATCAACGAGTCCACTCGATCGCCAGCAGACGCTCAAACTAGAAGTCCTTCAAAATGGCTCAGAGACCTGCCGATGCTGAGGCAAACGAGACATTGCTCCGTCTCGCTGCAAAAACTGTGGATGACCAGCTGAGCAGGGAATTGAAGTATCCAGATCTCGGCGAATTTTTCAGCTCAGAGTATTCGGCCATCTACAGCGCCCCAAACCCCAGCCAGCAGATTCTTCGCCGCAAGCGAGCCATCAGCCTCCCCGACACACTCTTTGAGCAATACAACTGTAAGATAGACTGGAGCCTGCTCAGACCGCTTAATACGTGCGGGCAAATGCCAAAGACTCGGGAGCTGACCGCTATTTATTCCATCTTAGTGCTGCAGTGTCGATGCTTCATGGGATTGTTCCCAGAAATTAACCGAGTTTGGATCACGATCGATCATCGTCTTTTCCTCTGGAACTATGCTGACGGGTGAGCATCCATCCAAGGCCCTGTTTTTAAACATGAATGAATGAATATACTCTAATAACTGCCGTGCTCCACTATTTGAACCTTAGTGGCCAATATGAATCATACGAGGAGCTAGATCAAGTCATCGTGAATGTCGCTCTTGTGAAGCCAAAGCAAGGTGATGACAATGGAGCCGATTGTTCTCACCCTGACAAAAGAATTTGCTCGACGATCTTTGTGAATTAAAACATTTGTGTCTTTTGATTAGATACTTTTGACGACAAGGTGGAATACCTGCTTGTCATTGCAACGCCGATCGAAGTGCACTTACTCGGTATGGCAAAGGGCTCGGGAGCAACACCGCATACCCTCTATCTCACCAACATGAGTGTGCCTACGGATAATGTGGCGATGAAGAGCATCGTTGGAACGGCCGAAGGCAGGATATTCATGAACGGTAGCGACGGACGACTGTGGGAGATCGAGTACCAGGCTGAAGAAGGCTGGTTTAGTAAAAAGTGCTCAAAGAAGGAAGTAATCGGGAGTTCACTCTCATATTTCATCCCGACATTCTTGAACAAGATCAGAGCGGATGCGATTGTTAAGGTGGTATTCGATCAATCGAGGCAGACAATGTACGGCCTCACAGAGAATTCAAACATTGAGGTAAATGGCAACCTGCATCGGCAACTCTTGATGTTTGCTTTGAGGCTGTGATGACTAATCCCTGCCCGTTTACAGGTGATTGGATTGTCAGGAAATCCGACTCAGCGTGGAACATTGAAGGCCAGTAATATTTTGCAGGAAGGAAAGCGACGGAGCAATCATCATAGGACCATGGACGAGAACTTGTTTAGAATCATCGACATTCATGTCATTCCTTCAACAGAATCCAGAGAGGTCTGCCTGATGGCAGTAACTGCAACCGGATGCCGCCTGTACTTTGGCCACAGGGCTGCGATAGATTACAGTCAACGACAGGTGGATGCAGTATTATCAGGACCAACCTTGCTACATGTTCGAATTCCTCCAACTTTCGAATCGGCCCCCGAAGGGATCCTTGGAGCTCAGGGACAGTATCAACTCCACCAGTCTCTTTACAGTAACGGGGTCTTTTTGGCCGCACATGCCCTCACTGATGCTGCCGATGCACTGGTCGCGTCCGCGCCAGATTCAGGACCCATCAACAAGACATCCACTGCCACAAAGGTACTAACTGAACTTCTCTTTTTGCTCTTTAACCCACATACGACACAAGCAACTTACATACTATTTTTTTACTCTAAGACGGTTGGGAGCACCTACATCCCGAAAATGTTGGAGATGGCTATGATCTCGGGTGTAGAAGGAAAAATCTGGGCAATGGCCGAGGTTCCAGGAGTAGACTTGGCTGGACCTATTGACCCTTCAGTTAAAAGGAATGAGCTTGCAGTCCAGCTTTCTCGAACTGCCCGCGAATTCCTAGTTTTGACAAACTCTGGAGTCGATATCTTCTCGAAGCGCAGACCTGTCGACACTCTTCAACAACTATTACTGGAGGGTCAAGGCTCTGAGGCCGAGATCGCCGCGTTCTTCGAGCAGTATGTATAATATGAATAGTCAAGGATAGCATACCAGATAAGAGACGCTTACTTTCCCTATTTCCTTCCGTTTCTAGGTATGGGCACGTGGAATCGTGCGCAATGTGCATAGCTATCCTCTGTGCCAACCCCAGTCTTGTACCTGTTCTTAACGGTGCTCAAGGTAACACATAGCGACACCCAAGTATAACCATTCACTTTTCTTGATCACTCACCAATTCCTCACTTAATATCAGGGCCAATTGCTGCATATGCAGAGCGATCATTGCTGGAGTGGGGCGGGAAGCGCGACCAAACCGAACGTACTGCCAACGAACGCTTGACTGCCGCCAATCAGATGGGATCCGAGCTGGGCAGACCAGTGTCTCAGAGCACATCAGGGCAGTACTCATATCGACACTCTGGATTGAGTCTTTATCTTGCCCGCACTCTTCGCCCCATTTGGAAGCACAAGGTCATCAAGGTGACAAATCCTGCTAGAGGTCAAGTCGATTCCGAGATCTCCGATACGGTGTTGACGTCTGTGCAGAAGGATCTCATTGCGGTCCGTGCATTCCTGAGCAACAATGTCGAGTTGTTCATGCCTCGCCCTGTTGTGAGCTCCAATCCTCCAGGAGAAAAAGATCAAATTGAGATTGAAAACGCCAACGCGGAGACGAAATCACTTCAAGCTCTAGCGATGCTGTTGACACAATGCATTGAAGGAATTGCATTCGTACTATTCTTGATCGATTCAAAGATGTCAGAGACAGTTTCCAAGTAAGTTGTCGATGATGTCGAATGGACTTCGCAGCACAAGTGAGTTTCCTAACGTGTTTGTACTCATTCATCAATATATTAGCATCTCTGCAGATTCTCAGCAAGCACTACTGGGGATCACATACGAAACACTGTTAACGACGGCAAAAGGACATGATCTTTGCCGCGAACTTGTCACTGCTGTGATTAACAAGCAAATGGGTCATCATATGAGTGTAAGAAAGCAAATTTCAGACACTGGTTGTATGGGTGTATGAAGTCGGCTGCTAACATCTTCCTTGTCTGTAGGTGGATGCTGTGAGCGATACCCTGCAGCGCATCTGCGGCTCATTTTGCAATCCTGGGGACGTGTTGTTTTACAAAGCAACAGAGCACTTACGTCAGGCCAAGTCATCTTTGGATCCAGTAGATGTGGAGGATCATGCACGGGAGTCACTCCGACTCTTTAAAAAAGTCCCCTTCCTGCTCGTGGATGAGACGCATGGTCGTAACAAACTTGGCGGAGTCTGCAAGGAATACACGGACCTGAAGTTTTTCCCAGGTATGGTTTATATCTACTGTTTGTGCCATGTCGAAACATTTACAATGGAGCTTGCAAACTAATATCATTTATTTTATGTAATCAGGCGCTGTTGAACTTGCTCTTTCATGTGCTCAAGACATTGACCCCAGCAACAAAGCAGAGGGATATGTCAAGGACGGGATGAACTCAAAGGTAATTATAAATGACTCTCTTATAACTCGCTTCGAAACTCGCTTCCTAGTCCATTACTGACATCTCATCCCTTCTTTATATAGGACGTCCGAATGGAGCAATTCTCTCAACGTATGATCTGCTATGACAATGTGCTGGCAGTGTTGAAAGAGCTAGGTCTTGACTCCACTCAGGGACCACTGTCCAACTTTGCGTTCCACACTCTTGTTACCGCGCTCGAGTTTGACGACTCGCTGTTCCATACACACCTCTATGATTGGCTTCTCACTCACAACCGAACGGGTTATCTATTGGAGATCCAGTCCCCTTATATCGAGGATTATCTCAAGCAATGTACTCTCCTGGACGGAACGAGAGATTTACTCTGGCGTTACTATGTCAAGATTGACGACTTTGGCAATGCTGCGGAGGAGCTTGGACGGATCGCAGAATCTACTCGATACAAGTTGGACTTTGAGTCCAGGCTTGAGTACTTGTCGCTGGCTGTCAGTAATGCGAAGAGCTACCCTGCAGGATCTGACCCAAAGTCTGAAAATGGTCGTCTTCTGATCGAGCTTGAGGAAAAGCTGGAAGTTGGCAACATTCAACTGGACATTCTTCAGCATTTGAAGTCTGCCATCGAGGGATGCATCCGTCAGTCAGAAAATAGTACAGTAGATGCGACCACGAGGCAGGAGAGTCGCCAGCAAGCACAGGCGTTGGAAATCATGTATCAAAACTGCAGGACCCAGCTTCTTGACGTGAACAGCGTAGGTTTATTCCAAGCAAGATGATATGACGACACTCGAGACTCCGGCACTCACCCTGCCCTTTGTGTATATCTTTAGTTGTATCACTCGTACGTTGAGCCTGTCAAGATGTACGAATCAATGCTGGCGATTTACCATGCTTCAGATATTGACGATGAATTCCACGTCCGAGCTGCTTGGGAGGGGTTCATTGCAAAAGGTATCTTGATTTTCGAAAGATGAACGTGGCTCCCACTTTTCGGATTATTGACGTGTTCTTTTTTGCAGTGTTTGTTGAATCTGAGGATAGTGGACGGAACCCTCTTACGGAAATCGAAATCCGTGTCAAGGACCTTGGACGACGATTCTACCCATCTGCCAAGGTCACCCCTATTTCAGTGTTGGTTCAGACCCTGGAGCGTTACCCTTATTTGAAGCAAACAGCTCGCTACCAAGCTTCCCCTGGATGGGCAGTTCGCATCTTGCTCGAAATTGGCTTCCCCATTGAAGCCATTTTTGATAGCTTTCACAGCCTTATCGAGACTAGGAAGAATGAGTGGATTGGACCACGGGCCTCATTGTTTTTGATTCAGGATATCGAGTTCCTGCTGCGCGTCTGGTTGGCAGAAAGTCATGGTATTGGAATCATCGCTGATCTCAACAATGAACTTGGCGTTACTGAGGACGAATGGACAACCTACGGTAGCGGTCGCCTTCAGAGCCAGTCCCTGTCCCCGACGATGGCACTTGGATCGTCAGCGTCAGGAACACTGGACAAGTTCAGGACGCGAAAAGTGGAAGGGGCAATTCAAGTTTATATTCGAATCCTCGAGTCAGCGTCTTGGACTCCTACCCCCATCTCTGGGGCATTCGATGCCAATTTGGGAGGTTCTGAGCAAGAGGTGAGGGGCAGAGCTGGTAGGCTTGTGCGACGACTTCAAGCCATTCGCTCGCGGCTCGAGCAATTGCGGTGAGGGTCAAGTTGAAATGGACAACATGTAGTCAGATAAACCCTGGAGGACAAACAGTAAAGTGATCAACACATCTCATACATGGGTACTGAATAGAAAAGGCGGCTACTATTGGTGGCAGCTTTGGCAGACTAATAAAAAGAGAAGACGCGAATGAGTGAACTGGGCGAGAAGAGAAGGACTCGGTCAACAACACTGACGCGGTGAGCAGATTCGCGTGTTGATGCCTTTAGTCATGCTGAGGTAGTACTGGTTGCTGCAGATCATTTCTGGCAACATTGCTACGAAGCCGCTTTTGATAGCGGAGGGGGTTCACGTCAGGTTCTTGTTGTCAACGGCTACGATTTGGCATTGTCAATACAGTGGGGCAATGTGTCAACGGTCGTCGAGGATGCGGATATTGGCGTATTGGCTAGGAGTTGTTGGAGTCACCACTTGCAAAGCCAACTACTCAACACCAAACAGTGACACAATGTTTGATTCCTGAAAGCAATGCAGACGCGAATCTACTGGACTATTGGAAAAAAGTAGTCCCTATTGCCATCACTATTCCTGTTTCCACAACAAGGTCTCTTTATTACTAGAAACGACAAATCATAAGGATCATCAAACTCGGTCATCGTAGCAGAGATCAAAAGGGATGTCAAGCGCTGTGACCGCCGCCTACGCGAGCAAGAACTCTCCGCAGTGCTGGTTGGCATGGTAGACGTTCATCGCCAGCCTAACAGAGTTCCAAAGTTCCCAACAGCATCAAATACTAGCACGCTTACCACGCTCCAGTCCTTCAATCATTTCACTCCCTAGACGCTTGACCTGCTCCAACACTGTCACGTATTCCGCTGCAAAAAGTCCCCGAATATTCTTGTCATCTATCGTAAGAGCAATTTCAACGATATCGTCCCCATGGCCCATCATGAGGGGTTCGTCCAAGAAATACTTGGTGACTTCAGCCGGGTATGACACAGTGAGACTGACGTAGTGTTTGTGTGGCTTACAATACTGGCTGATGTCGATCCCATGTTTGTTGATCTTGGTAGGTTGAACTGTCTCACGGGCTTTCTCTGCATCGGAACGCCAAAGATTTGTACAGAGCTTGAGTTGTACAAACACGGGGCACATATCTGGAATACCCGTACTTGGATCAGTAAACCGAACAACAAAAGCGATATCGGGGCCGGATTCGCGAGCCTTCGGGAAGAAAAACGGTCGTACAGGGTCGCCATTGAGCTCTGAATTGTGATAGAAATGGGCGTCCAGAAACTGTCCCATACTCATAACTTCGTGTCGGGTGGACTGCATGACGGATCCGTGTCCAATGATCTCTGCTTCGCGTAGAAACATCTCATGTGGTGGGTTCGCGCCGTTGAACAGATCCTTTGACACGATCTTGCCATGAAATATCCCTTCTAGGTTTGTTGGTACCACGGTCTCCCAGTATTTCCCACGGACAGCCTCGTCAGAGCTCGTTGCCAGTAAATCACGTTTGTGCTGAAAGTATCCTGGATCCGTTTTCTGGAAGAAATTGTCGGCTGCCTTGAACGCGAATGGTTCATCAATCACTGTGTAGCGCTCTCCCTGGTGTCCCCGTATACGGCCAAAAGCGACCTCCACCAACTCTGGGAGCTCTCCTTTGTACGACATAAATCCGCCTTGCGTGATAAAGGCGACTGTTGCAAACTTCAGCGTGGCTCTGACGCCCTGGAATCAGGAAAATGTCGTCGGATCGGCTTCGACTAGTGTCAAAACGCGCTGGAGTTCGGCGCAGAGGTTACCGTGGAAGAGTTCCTTGTCAACGGCGTTGATGGGAATATCTGCTGTCGTAAGTCGGAACATAAAGTCATCCACGCGCTTCTCCCACGTTGTCAGATCGTTCATCACGATCATATCCTCGATAATTGACACAATAGGTCGGAATCGACCACGAAATTCACGAAAGAGCCATGATTGCAGCGTCGTTGATATCCGGTATCGGAAGTCTCACTGGGACCACTGCGTCATCCAATGCGCTACCAAAGACACGTAGCATGCGGGGTGTAGGGATGTACTGTGCGAATACTCCGATCAACCCCCTATCCATTGGAAACATGATTAGCTACAGGGCATAGAAGCAAATAATCGAGCGGTAAAGTTGACTAAGCAAATGCTTACATTGCGTCTGCAATCTCCGTTCTCCTCAGCTCTCCAGATTCCAGCGCGTCAACACAATCCCTTTGATGGAGATTGAACAGACAGGTAACACATTTGTCCTGAACTTTCCACTAAATATGAAGATAACTATGGTTAATAAGCGCAACCAGCGGCTCAAAGCAAGTATTATTAAAAATATATGGTATTCGTACCTCACATTGGTTGTGGGTGACCTCCGCCAGATTGGCTCTGAGCTCTTCCAGCTCAAACTTGTTCAGTTGTTCTTGATCAGCCTCCTCATGGTGTTCCTGGTCGTCCTGATCGTCCTGGTCGTCCTGGTCGTCCTGATCGTCCTGGTCGTCCTGATCGTCCTGGTCGTCCTGATCGTCCTGATCGTCCTGATCGCGCCGATCTTCTTGCTCGTTCTGCTCGCGTTGTTTTTCCTGTACCTCCTGCTCAACTTCATCTCGAGCGTAGTCGTTTTCTGGAGTGGATGTGTTAAAGTACAAAAAATGTCCAGCGCCATGCATAAGCATTGTATAAACAAATCGAAATTATTAGAGAATGCAAAACAATAAAATCAACCGTTTGTTAACTTACCTGATGACAGCGCTGAGTCCAGGATTTCTTCTTCAACTTTATACTCGAGTCGGCTCCGTTTTGTGAGAACAATATCCACCGCTTGATGAAGAGTGTGGCGATTGTTTTCCAGCTTTCGCTTGGTGATCCGGTTGCTGAAATGCTCATCCTCCAGGTCCTTATGAAGATTCATGGTCCATGCTTTGTTCAGTCTTGTCGCTGTCTCTTTCAGAGTTTGAAGTCCGCTCCGTTGCATATGCTCTATTGCATTTTTCCACTCTGCTCTTGCTTTGGCCTTGCTCAAGTTCTCATTTTTCGTCCACTTCAAAAAGAGCTATACTCGAAGTCCTCTGATCGGCTGCATGAATCCAAGTATGGCCAAGCGTAGAGACCTCTCAGGTCGTGACGCCAGGGTCGACGCGTTAACATGGCGGTATATATCTATACATTCAAAACACAAGACATCCACTGAAGTTAGACTGTTTATAATATCCCGCATTCTCTCCAGATACATCTTGCAGAAAGTCTCAATATCCGACGGAGTCTTGCTTGACAACGTTAGAATACCAGGTACCAATGACGGACATGCTGGACAGAACTTCTCGCAATATCGAAGATTCTGAACAGTGCTGAAATTCGCAAGAAATTCAAGCACTGAACGTCAAAGGACACAACACATTTGTCATTAGGCGACAAATGTGCAGACAGAGTGACTTAAACACGACCCAACGGACACTGCTAGTGAACGTTGAGATGCCAGGAAACTGCCGACAGAATGCTGTACAGAGCTACTAGCAATGGCGAAAACTCTGCACAGTGTTGAATGCTTTCTATAGAACCTGCAAAAGCAGATTCCTAGGAATGCTTCCAACGCTAACGCCGACAGACACACCTTACCATTGATCTCTGTAATGGCAAGGAGGCATGGTGGTAAGCCTCGCGCTCTAAATAAGAGAGAAGGATGGAGAGGCCAGATGTGGAGAATCACTTACTGAGAGACCTTGGTGAAGAGCGAATGAAATGGAGTAGAGTGTGAAAGCGAGCTGTGGAAAGATGCCTATGCGAGTAACTCGAGATTTGCTGATGTTGTAAAGGCGATACAAAGGCGAGTGTTGGCACAAAGGCGCGTGTTGAAGGTAGGGAGCAAAGGCGAGTGTTGAGTGTTGATGGAAGGGTGAGAAGGCGAGTGTTGAGAGTTGATGGTGGTGCGAAAGCGTTTATGATTATTTACGTGCCCATGCTGACGTGTGTCCGGTGCACCTAACGAAATGAAGGGCAGCACCATCTAATGAAAACAGAAAAGAAAAAACAATGAGAAGTGTGCATCACCGAACTTGATTCATGAATTGGCATGGAAGGGTTCGTTCTTCAGCTGGCACGAGTAATTGCCACCCCTGACGGTTCCATGGTTCCTTGCGTGTTTCTTCAATGTCCAGGAGCATGAGGCTGTTTCCAGAACATAGTATCCACACCTGTACATGTCGCTGTTGGCTGGAATCTGATGGCCGTTAGCTGGAGTGCCTTCGAAGTGAGTCCAGATGTTCGATGTCCAGCAGATGGATGAGAGGAAGGAGAGGAGAGAGGAGAGAACAGGAGAAGTGAGGTAACGTTCCCTTGCGGAGAAGGAGAGAGCAAAGAAACGAATCGCAAAAAAGAGCACGTGCGTGGTCCTTGCGCGCTCTTTTCTGTCTCGTCCTCGCGTTCTTTGCTCTTGCCCTTGCACCCTCCTACCATCCTTGGTCATTCCCTTCCCATCGCCAGGACTCACTTCCTCACTCATCTCTAATCGAGAAATCTGTTCGCATTGTCGTCCATCGACCACGCCAGGTAATCCATCCCCCTGTCTTTCATTCTTCACTACCACCGCGATTTTGCATGTTTGCACCAATGCAAGCCATGCAGCTCTCTCTTTTCTGCGATTCACCCCCCTTGCTGCTCCTACCTTAGGCCTTATTCCGGAGGCTCCTTCACGACCTCTGACGACGCTGGCACCACCTTGTGTCCGTTTTCAAGGAAATGGTCGTGTAGGTACATCAGACAACGAGGGAGAAGCGCATAGATGACTGCATATTCCGACTACAATAGCATATGTTCTCATCTTCTCTTGCTGCTCCTACCTTAGACCTTATTCCGGAGACTCCTTCACGACCTCTGTTGACGCTGGCGCCACATCGCGTCCGTTTTCAAGGAAATGATCGCGAAGGTATATCTGACAACAAGGTAGAAACGTATAGTTGGCTGCATATACCGACTACGATAGCATATGTTCTCACCGACGCCATCTTCCACAATAGGCTCTGTGCCGAGCCTCTGAATGTAGTAACGCAAGTCAAGGCAGCTCTGACGACACACGTTTGCTGGTACAAGATACTGAAGTTTGCAAGATGTATTTAGCTCGCAGGGTGAGTTTTCATGCAAAAGAGCTTGAAGAGAGCTTGTTTGGCTGTGTTTAATGATATGACCGTGAAGGCCATACGATAGGAACCTTGCGTTCGTGGCAACAGAAGGCGACTTTTCCAGATGATGGATTCAGGATACTTACAACAGCTGGCGCAATCTTCCGGGGGCATTTCCAACAAAGCTGTCTGTGGCTAACGCATGAAAACCATCTTGTCAGCAATCTGGAAGGTATTATGCTGCAGAGTCGTGTCAAAGGACCTATTCAACAGCGCCAACCCCCACATCGAATGCGGTTGGACGAGAGACCCGACCATGAGGTAAGAGCCCAAGAGCATGGAACAGTTTCTGGATATCTATTTTCTTCACAATTCAGGGCCTAATTGCCATTCTGTAAGACTAGGACTTCTTTCCAAAGGCATTCTGTGGACGCGATCAGCTACTTGGTGCTCTGCGCTTATATCCAAATACAAGTACTCTGCACATCATGTTTTCAGTGTTTAATCTTATGAACCTCGGACTTTGGCGTTATGGCTTGGAGGAAAGTTCGACCAGCGAGGATCAACAACCGTGGTCGCCGATTATATTGGAGTAAGTAGGAACGGTGGGATATGAAGTACATACTGGACATTTACTCGTCAATGAGATTGTTTCGAGGATTGACGACAAGGATACTCTCCGTCTTTTTTGCTGTAGGATGAAGTCATCGGCAAAAAAAGGTCAAGTGATCACGGTGAACTGAAGAAGTTGACGCGCCAAGAGCTGATGGTTTCTGCAAACATTTGATCCGCTGCATAGATTTCCAGTAGACAAGAAATGCCATGCCATGTTGATGCGGATCTTCTCGCTTGAACCCCAGCAATTGGAATGAACGTTCGTTGTGATATTGTCAGGCAGCTGTCTTGAGATTGAAGGACCATCGACTCACTCTGATGACGAGGATATCAAGGAATAGCAGGCAATTCTCATCCTTTTATTTTTGTTCTTTTCTTGGTATTCGGCGGCAACGGAGGTCAGACCTTCCACTGAAAGGATGGGACTAATCACGCAAGTTAAGGTACTGTAATCGAATGTTGGCTGTCTTGTCGAATCGCGTATGGAACGAGAAGCATCACTGAGGTGCTAACGTTCATTTTGCCGCGCCTGATGCCTTAGTCCGAGTCGTGTGCAAGACCTACCCTGAGTCGTGTGGTCACTACACATTCATCTCTCCTCGGCTCGGTGTGGAGTACTGAATACTGTATCGTCCGCGGGTATCATTCCTTGTCAGGGTGGATATATCTCTGCTGGTTCTTTTTTCTACTGTAAGATGCTTACACCAGAGCAGAAAGGTAAGGCTGGTAACTGGGCCTGCATGGGGCAGGGGGGTGGGACTTTCTGTTTTTTCAGCAGTATCCCCCTCTGCATCTCTGTACCAAGGTGTTTCCTTCATCTGTATTTGTTTTGGGGTTCTTATTCCTGATATACTCTTATCATTCTTTAGATCAAGCATACTTTTTTCTTCTTTGAGGACTTTGCTTGCCGTGATACCCTGCGCCTGTCGGATCGACTGTCACTCTGTTGCCAACAATGGCGCTGGACGCAATTGAGGTCGGCTGTGCTCTGTCTGACCCTCACCCTGATCCTGACCCTGACCATCGGACGCGTGGGTCGTTGGACGAGAACCAAAAAAAATCTTTTTTCGGGTTTTTTTTGTCCGTTGGACCAGCAGACGTTGGTCCGTCTTCTTGTTTCTTCTTCCGCGTCCTTGTTCCTTCCTGCATCTCTCTTCTTCCCCTCTGCATCTCTCTTCTTCCCCTCTGCATCTCTCCTCTTCCCCTCTGCATCTCTCTTCTTCCCCTCTGCATCTCTCTTCTTCCCCTCTGCATCTCTCCTCTTCCCCTCTGCATCTCTCTTCTTCCCCTTTGCATTCTCTCTCTCTTTCTCTCTTCCTCTACATCATCCCCTCTGCATCTTCCCGCGTCATCTCCTTCAGATCTTCCCTCTTCATCTATCATCTTCCCCCTCTGCATCTTCCCCTCTGCATCTTCCCCTCTGCATCTTCCCCTCGCATCTTCGCTCTTCATCTGTCCTCTATGCATCCTTCTTTCTGCCGCCTGCTTCCTCGTCTTTCTTCTTTGCTCCCTTCTTCCTTCCTCCCTCTTCTGCGTGCTTCTTCTCTGCTTTGCATCCCTCTGCTCTCTGCGTCCTTCTTTCGTGCATCCATCTTCTGCACATCCTTTCTCTTTCTCCCTCAATCTCTTCCCACTGCTCATATCCTTCTTCCTCTCTTCCCTCTCGCCTCCGTATGCTGTGTCCCTCCTTCTTCCCCCCTCTGCCCGCGTCCTTCTTCCCCCCTTCTGCCCGTGTCCTTCCTCCCTCTACCCGTGTCCTTCCTCCCTCTGCCCTCATCCTTCTTCCCTCTGCCCTCATCCTTCTTCCCTCTGCCCTCATCCTTCCTCCCTCTGCCCGTGTCCTTTTCCCTCTGCTTCCCTGGCTCTTCCTCTTCTGTCTCTTTCTCTGTCTGTGCAGCGCCCATCTTGTCTGTAACCCGTCCATCTCTCTCTGTGTGCCTCCATCTGCACACGTTCATTTTCCCTCTCTCATCCTCCCTTTTGTATTCATCCCCTCCTTCTGCTTGCATCTCTCATCCTCTCTCTGACTTGATCCATCTTTCTTCTACCTGGATCCATCTTGTTGTTGTCTTCATCTGTGTTCATCCCTCGGCCCCTTTTGCATCTGTTGGCCTCTGAACAACCACTCTGCTTTCCTGTGCTCTCTTGCCTCTGTTTTGTTTGCTTTTTTGTTTGCTTTTTTGTTTGCTTTTGTCACTCCCGCGTCTCTCGTCTCCCTCTTGTTTTCTGCTGCCCACTTGTCTGCCCTTTCTCTCCCTCTTGTGTCTTCCCTTTCTCTCCCTCTTGTGTCTTCCCTCTTGTCTTTCTGGTCTCCATCTTGTCTTTCTGGTCTCCATCTTGTCTCCCTCTTGTGTCTTGCACCTTGTCTCCCTCTTGTGTCTTGCACCTTGTCTCCCTCTTGTGTCTTGTGCCCTGTCTCCCTCTGGTGTCTTGTGCCTTGTCTACCCTCTTGTCTCCTTGTGCCCCTCTTGACAGCCCTCTCCCTCTTGCTGCACTTGAACCTTTCGCCTCTCTTTATCCTTTGTTCAGGACCGACGGCTGCTTCACACTCTTTTGTGTGCTCTTGACCAACAGAACAAAAAAACAAGCGACTTTCTTCTTTCTCGCTCGCAGACGTTGCCCTCTCCCCTATTCACTTTGTTGCTAAACCAGACCTTGCCTTCTCAATTGACTCCCACAAAAAGCTCGCTCCATCTAACAGCGTCCATCCCTATGATCCAAGAACAACTGGCGACCAACTTGAAGCTACAAATCCAGGCATGCGCGCCTGTTGGGTAAGTACCAAGTAGCCTAGCACCGCTATCGCTCTCCCTACTTGTTTTCTTGTCTTTCCTCTTGACTTGTACTATGAAAGCTCCTTTAAATAAAGAAACACACTTGCCAGCTGCATGAACTGTACTCACTTCACCTGTACGAATGTGTGTGTGGCGAAGGTGCGCTCACGGGATGGCGTGGACGGGGTGGCTTGGGACACTTCAACTCAGGGGCATTCCCTAAAACACTGAGTGTCGAACTGACAGACGGAAGCTTCTCTTCCTCCCTGATTTCTCCCGTCTGTCAGTTCGACACTCAGTGTTGAACCCTTGGGTCAGTTCGAGGTTGGCTGCTGGGCTTCATCTTCTCAGTTTCACAATGAGTGTTGAACATGCATGCCTGGAGATTGGTCATCTACTTTCATCTACTTTCATCTACTTTCATCTACTTTCATCTAGTCTGTCCGACCATCTGCTCTGGACATGCGCTCCATCTGCCAGCGAGCCGACTCATTCCAACTGGCCTCTTTGACAATCTAGCTCAAAGTCGAAGCTGCAAAGCTGGTCTTGGCAACCACTCTGTCCAGAGAAGGCCGTGGACCATGCACTTCATAGTCTGGACACTGTAGATAGCTTGCTCCTGCTGTCTTGGCCTCTCACTGCCACTTGTTGACTGGGTTCTTCCTCTCTTTCTTCGTTTCTCTGCTACAATAGTACTGCAGCGCAGTTCGACAGCCTTGGTGAGTACGGTGCTGCCATTATGAACTGTAATAGGCACAGAGGGGAATGCAAGGGAGAGACCGGGAGAGGGGACAGGGATAAGGACCAGGGACAGGGACAGGGGAAGAGGTAGAGTTGGGAGAACGAATGATGTTTATTATGTAGGGGGGATGGGGGTATATATATACGTCTGTGTGGCTGTGTGGCTGTGGTGGCTATGATGGTATTGTTTGGAGTGTAGTTTTGGAGTGTAGTTTTGGAGCGTAGCTAATCTTCTGTTGCATGAACCCTACCACTCTATCTACGCCTGTTGGGCTGTCTGTTGACCTTGCCATAGCCCCAACAACAACTGTCGTAGTCCTATAGACTCTTACGTATCTCTTTATCATAATACAGAGATGTCTTTCGCTCGCCGTCTCCTCTTGCTTTGCCAGACCATGCTGTGGACTTGCTGACTGTGTTGTGGTCGCCATAGTAGCCGCATTGATACGAGGTGCACCTCCCTCAGCTTAATACACAAACTGCATCCTTGACTTATCCCTGTCTTTGCACCGCTCTGCCTTGGTTAGCCATGTTTTCCTTTTGTTTGGCTGTGAACGTACGCCAATGGCTTATTGCTCTTCCATCCATGATAGTCGAGAGACTCTGGATCCGCCTTTACTCTCACTGTTTCCACTGTTTCCACTGCAGAACTTGTGTTGGGTCAACAGTACTTGCGGCCATTGTCGAGTGTTTCGGCCTCAATTGCTGCAGTTGAATCCTCAAGTCTCGTGAGAAAAGATGCTACTTGCTGAGCAAGCTGCACAGGTTATTGCCATCGTTCGATCTTTATGTTGCCTCTTCTTTCGCTTCAACAAACATGTGTGTTAGACACATATCGTCCAGCGATGTAACTGAACTCACTCCATCAATAGGTTTTGCTGTAGCAACTTGGAAACAGCTCATCAACCGCCTTTGATATCGCTCCCAGTCTCAATCCCGTGCAATAAGAAGGCCGAGGGACGAGTGGAGACAAGAAGTGTGGTTTATTATATTGCAAGTTTCTATCTATTATAGGTGTCCATCGCGTGATGTCACCGTATATCTGTTACATCCCGGCTTTACTATCCTTGTTCCGTTCTTTCCAAGTGAAAGTCATTTCACACCGACTCGTAGACTCGGGATACACAAAATAATGGTCTCTTTCATCTTGAAAGTAAAAATGTAAACAGCAATTGATCAGAAACGGCGGTGGCTATGGTATATATTCTCTTGCAACTGGCAACTCCACGCTTAACATTACCCTCACGAGTGATTATCATTGGTCTCTTCTATCGCGATCTAGGGATATCATCGTTCGACTTTCAACTATTGCGACTTTTTTGTTTTTTTTTTTTTTGCAATTACTCCAGCGTTGACAAAACAACCAGCGATATTGCGTGCCCATCTGAATGTCGTTGATAACGGCTATCGCTTCTGGTGGATCTGGTGACTCAGAGCAGGATAGATTTGAAGTTAATGCAATCTAAAAAAACAAATATCAACATTTCGCTGAGCAATTACTCAACATCCGATCTGTTAAACAACGGTATTCCTGCATGAACAGGATACACTTGAGAGGACCTCACTGTTCATATGATTTTCATTGCCATCCGCGAAGGAGATAATAAGAAGATGAAATTCACTTGAGAAAAAAAAAATTCTACCATCAATTGCGGCTGATCTTCAAGATCAATTGACAACGATCTTGATGGAATGGAAGGCTATCGTTGGTGGCTTTAGTTGCATATGACTTGTGTTCCATTCTCTAAGGTGGATCTGGAGATAGAGGTGTTCAAAATAATTTCCAATATTTATTTGACTGTCACGATCGGACAAGACAGGGACAAGAAGGTGAACGAAAGGTGTGGTTTATTGTGAATTGCAGACTGAGGAACAAAGCAAGAGGACAGAGGGGTTTATATACTAGAGAGTGATGAAGGCCTGGACCAGGCCTGCGTTGAGTCAGAGATGACACGGAAGAGTAGGATACATATCCGAGCAGGTACTAATCATAAGCCGGACCTATGAGTAGGGTCCTGGATGGCAACATAGATGAAGGAGAACGAGATGGAGGTCCTGATAGGTGCGGCTGAGAGATACGTACTAAGGGTAGCTATAGCCCTAGGTCCAGAACCAGGACGCCAGGGGTACCTGTCGGAGATCAGAGGACAAGCCAATGAGTTCGGATACAGATCCTAGGTTCGGGATCCTAGACCAGAGGTACAAGAGACGCGTACTTCGTACGATCTGAGTCTGCGACGTTTCGTGACAAGCCCTTGCAATGAGGTATCTTGGCATACAATAAGAACCGGTGTCTTTTGAGCAGATCCAGAGAAACAGCTACTCAAATATTTCTATTTTAGGAAATGTTTGGAGCAATTACTTCAGATCTTTTCAAGTGAGGAGCAAACTTCAAACATGAGCACAAAGGCTCTACCTAGGGCTATCGTTGGGTACAATATAAGGTAGTAATATTTCATTGCATCTTGAGATAATGCCCTTCAAATATTCCCTAAAAAGGAAATGTTTTGATCAATTGCGCAACATCAACCATAGAGAATTGCAATTGAAATATATTTATAGAAGCCTTCAATCTGCCTCTATCCAATGCAACACCTTGATACTTTGTAATGAAACTATTTCGAACTTTATTTTATTATTTCCTTTTAAGGAAATGTGTGATGATAGCCTGACTATTTGCAAGTCAATTGTGACACTTTAGGGTTTCAATCCGTGAAATTAAGGTTAAAGTTTTAAAGTTTTTAGGGTTTTTTAGGGTTTTAGGGTTTTTTTAGGGTTTTTTAGGGTTTTTTAGGGTTTTTTAGGGTTTTTTAGGGTTTTTTAGGGTTTTTTAGGGTTTTTTAGGGTTTTTTAGGGTTTTTTAGGGTTTTTTAGGGTTTTTTTAGGGTTTTTTAGGGTTTTTTAGGGTTTTTTAGGGTTTTTTAGGGTTTTTTAGGGTTTTTTAGGGTTTTTTAGGGTTTTTTAGGGTTTTTTAGGGTTTTTTAGGGTTTTTTAGGGTTTTTTAGGGTTTTTTAGGGTTTTT
>OY752141.1:0-51387 GCA_963573315.1 Entomortierella parvispora
CTAAAAAACCCTAAAAAAACCCTAAAAAACCCTAAAAAACCCTAAAAAACCCTAAAAAACCCTAAAAAACCCTAAAAAACCCTAAAAAACCCTAAAAAACCCTAAAAAACCCTAAAAAACCCTAAAAAACCCTAAAAAACCCTAAAAAACCCTAAAAAACCCTAAAAAAACCCTAAAAAACCCTAAAAAACCCTAAAAAACCCTAAAAAAACCCTAAAAAACCCTAAAAAACCCTAAAAAACCCTAAAAAAACCCTAAAAAACCCTAAAACTTAAACCTTAATTTCGGGGATTAACCCTAAAGTGTCACAATTGACTTGCAAATAGTCAGGCTATCATCACACATTTCCTTAAAAGGAAATAATGAAATAAAGTTTGAAATAGTTTCGTTACAAAGTATTAAGGTGTTGCATTGGATAGAGGCAGATTGAAGGCTTCCAGAAATACATTTCAATTGCAATTCACTATGGTGGATGTTGCGTAATTGATCAAAACATTTCCTTTTTAGGAAATATTTGAAGGACATTATCTCATGATGCAATGAAATAGTACCACCTTATATTGCGTCCAACGATAGCCCTAGGTAGAGCCTTTGTGCTTATGTTTCAGGTTTGCTCCTCACTTGAAAAGATCTGGAGTAATAGCTCCAAATATTTCCTAAAATGAAAATATTTGAGTAGCTATTTCTCATGATCTGCTCATAATACACCGATTCTTGAGCTAGGCCAAGATACCTCATTCCAAGGGCTTTCGAATAAGTGTAAAACTGCGGATTTTGACAAAGCCGATTTTGAGCAATTGATGATCAAATTTTATTGACTAAAATTTTTAAATATTATTTTGTCAATTTCTATGAGTCGCCCGCTTTCAGTGGTGAGAGTAGGCATAACTGAGAAGCGAGTCTTTGTGATGCTGTTAAAAAATCGCAAGTTTGTAAAGTAGATCTTTATCAAATGCCTTTCTAATTGACTATTTTTTATCAAAATTTTCGGATGTCATTTCTCCAGAAGCACCTTGAAGACTTGGAAGAGTATTGCATGGTGACGATAGACTCTGATGAGCGCTTTCTGTGGCTGCAGGTGCATAGTCGATTAATAAGGTGGATTTCGAGCAATTGCTTGTCAAAATTTTAATTGCCATATTTTGTGTCATCTTTTTCTCCATATCTAGTTTGTTGAGATTATTGATTAAAGGGCCCACTGGTAGGTATTCATGAGAGCTTGTTTTCACATCAAAAAGATCACAAGTTCTTGTGACAGTTCTTGAACAATTGCTGGCCAAATAAATATTGGAAATTATTTTGAACACCATTATCTCCAGGTCCACCTTAGAGAATGGAACACAAGTCATGGGCATCCAACGTCACTAACGATAGCCTTCCATTTCATCAAGAACATTCTCAATTTATCTTGTACATCAGCTGCAATTGATGGTCGAATTTTTTTTTTCACAAGTGAATATCATTTTCTTATGATCTCCTTTGCGGATGGCAATGAAAATCATATGAACAGTGAGGCCCTCTCAAGTTCATCCTGTTCATGCAGGAATACTGTTGATTGATAGATCGGATGTGGAGCAATTGCTTAGCGAAATGTTCATCTTTGTTTTTTTAGATGGCATTAACTTCAAATCTATTCTGCTCTGAGTCATCAGATCACCCAGAAGCGATAGCCGCTATCAACGACACTCAGATGGGCACGCAATATCGCCAGTTGTTTTTGTCAACGCTGGAGTAATTTGCTAAAAAAAAAAAAAAAAAAAGTCGCAATAGTTGAAAGTCGAACGATGATATCCCTAGATCTCCATAGAAGAGACCAATGATAATCACTCGTTAAGGTAGTTTTTAGCGTGGAGTTGCCAGTTGCAAGAGAATATAGACCATAGCCACCGTCGTTTCTGATGAATTGCTGTTTACATTTTCACTTTTAAGATGAAAGAGACCATTACTTTGCGTATCCCGAGTTGACGAGTCGGTGTGAAATGACTTTCACTTGGAAAGAACGGAACAAGGATAGTAAAGCCGGGATTGAGACTGGGAGCGGCATCAAAGGCAGTTGATGAGCTGTTCCCAAGTTGCTTCAGCAAAACCTATTGATGGAGTGAGTTCAGTTCATCGCTGGACGATATGTGTCGAACATACATGTTTGTTGAAGCGAAAGAAGAGGCAACATAAAGATCGAACGATGGCAATAACCTGTGCAGCTTGCTCAGCAAGTCGCATTTTTCTCACGAGACTTGAGGTGCAACAGAAGATTAGCTACGCTCCAAAACTACACTCCAAAACTACACTCCAAACAATACCATCATAGCCACCACAGCCACACAGCCACACAGACGTATATATATACCCCCATCCCCCCTACATAATAAACATCATTCGTTCTCCCAACTCTACCTCTTCCCCTGTCCCTGTCCCTGGTCCTTATCCCTGTCCCCTCTCCCGGTCTCTCCCTTGCATCCCCCTCTGTGCCTATTACATGAGGATTCAACTGCAGCAATTGAGGCCGAAACACTCGACAATGGCCGCAAGTACTGTTGACCCAACACAAGTTCTGCATTCGAAACAGTGGAAACAGTGAAAGTAAAGGCGGATCCAGAGTCTCTCGACTGTCATGGATGGAAGAGCAAGAAGCCATTGGCGTACGGTCACAGCCAAACAAAAGGAAAACATAGCTAGCCAAGGCAGAGCGTTACAAAGAAAGGGATAAGTCAAGGATGCAGTTTGGGTATTAAGCTGAGGGAGGTGTACGTCGTATGAATGCGGCTACTACGGCGACCACAACGCAGTCAGCAAGTCCACAGCATAGTCTGGCGAAGCAAGAATAGACAGCGAGCGAGAGAACGACAAGAGGAGCAGCGAAAGACATCTCTGTATTATGATAAAGAGATACGTAAGAGTCTATAGGACTACGACAGTTGTTGTTGGGGCTATGGCAAGGTCAACAGACAGCCAAACAGGCGTAGATAGAGTGGCAGAGTTCATAATGACAGCACCGTACTCACCAAGGCCGTCGAACTGCGCTGCAGTACTCTTGTAGCAGAGACACGAAGAAAGAGAGGAAGAACCCAGACAGAAAGTGGCAGCGAAAGGTCAAGACAACAGGAGCAAGCTATCTACAGTGTCCAGACTATGAAGTTCAAGGTCCACGGCCTTCTCTGGACAGAGTGGTTGCCAAGACCAGCTTTGCAGCTTCGACTTTGAGGCAGATTGTCGAAGTGGCCAGTTGGAATGAGTCGGTTCGCTGGCAAATGGAGCGCATGTTCAGCGCAGATGGTCGGACAGACTAGATGAAAGTAGATGAAAGTAGATGACCAATCTCCAGGCATGCATGTTCAACAGTCATTGTCAAACTGAGAAGATGAAGCCCAGCAGCCAACCTCGAACTGACCCAAGGGTTCAACACTGAGTGTCGAACTGACAGACGGGAGAAATCAGGGAGGAAGAGAAGCTTCCGTCTGTAGAAATCAGGGAGGAAGAGAAGCTTCCGTCTGTCAGTTCGACACTCAGTGTTATAGGGGAATGCCCTTGAGTTGAAGTGTCCCAAGCCACCCCGTCCAGGCCATCCCGTGAGCGCACCTTCGCCACACACACATTCGTACAGCAGGTGAAGTGAGTACAGTTCATGCAGCTGGCAAGTGTGTTTCTTTATTTAAAGGAGCTTTCATAGTACAAGTCAAGAGGAAAGACAAGAAAACAAGTAGGGAGAGCGATAGCGGTGCTAGGCTACTTGGTACTTACCCAACAGGCGCGCATGCCTGGATTTGTAGCTTCAAGTTTGTCGCCAGTTGTTCTTGGATCATAGGGATGGACGCTGTTAGATGGAGCGAGCTTTTTGTGGGAGTCAATTGAGAAGGCAAGGTCTGGTTTAGCAACAAAGTGAATAGGGGAGAGGGCAACGTCTGCGAGCGAGAAAGAAGAAAGTCGTTTGTTTTTTTGTTCTGTTGGTCAAGAGCACACAAAAGAGTGTGAAGCAGCCGTCGGTCCTGAACAAAGGATAAAGAGAGGCGAAAGGTTCAAGTGCAGCAAGAGGGAGAGGGCTGTCAAGAGGGGCACAAGGAGACAAGAGGGTAGACAAGGCACAAGACACCAGAGGGAGACAGGGCACAAGACGCAAGAGGGAGACAAGGCACAAGACACAAGAGGGAGACAAGATGGAGACCAGAAAGACAAGAGGGAAGACACAAGAGGGAGAGACAGGGCACACAAGAGGGAGAGAAAGGGCAGACAAGTGGGCAGCAGAAAACAAGAGGGAGAAAACAGACGAGAGACGCGGGAGTGACAAAAGCAAACAAAAAAGCAAACAAAAAAGCAAACAAAACAGAGGCAAGAGAGCACAGGAAAGCAGAGTGGTTGTTCAGAGGCCAACAGATGCAGAAGGGGCCGAGGGATGAACATAGATGAAGACAACAACAAGATGGATCCAGGTAGAAGAAAGATGGATCAAGTCAGAGGGAGGATGAGAGATGCAAGCAGAAGGAGGGGATGAATACAAAGGGAGGATGAGGGAGCGAAAATGAACGTGTGCAGATGGAGGCACACAGAGAGAGAGATGGACGGGTTACAGACAAGATGGGCGCTGCACAGACAGAGAAAGAGACAGAAGAGGAAGAGCCAGGGAAGCAGAGGGAAAAGGACACGGGCAGAGGGAGGAAGGATGAGGGCAGAGGGAAGAAGGATGAGGGCAGAGGGAAGAAGGATGAGGGCAGAGGGAAGAAGGATGAGGGCAGAGGGAAGAAGGATGAGGGCAGAGGGAGGAAGGACACGGGCAGAAGGGGGGAAGAAGGAGGGACACAGCATACGGAGGCGAGAGGGAAGAGAGGAAGAAGGATATGAGCAGTGGGAAGAGATTGAGGGAGAAAGAGAAAGGATGTGCAGAAGATGGATGCACGAAAGAAGGACGCAGAGAGCAGAGGGATGCAAAGCAGAGAAGAAGCACGCAGAAGAGGGAGGAAGGAAGAAGGGAGCAAAGAAGAAAGACGAGGAAGCAGGCGGCAGAAAGAAGGATGCATAGAAGACAGATGAAGAGCGAAGATGCGAGGGGAAGATGCAGAGGGGAAGATGCAGAGGGGAAGATGCAGAGGGGAAGATGACAGTTGCAGATGGAAGACGCAGAGGGGAAGACGACAGATGAAGAGGGAAGATCTGAAGGAGATGATGCGGGAAGATGCAGAGGTGACGATGTAGAGGAAGAGAGAAAGAGAGAGAGAATGCAAAGGGGAAGAAGAGAGATGCAGAGGAAGAAGGGAAAACAGATGCAGCAGCAGAGGGCAAGAAGGAATAAGGACGCGGAAGAAGAAACAAGAAGGGAAGAAACGAAGGAAGGACAAAGAAGACGGACCACCGTCTGCTGGTCCGACGGACAAAAAAACGCGAAAAAAGATTTTTTTTGGTTCTCGTCCAACGACCCACGCGTCCGATGGTCAGGTCAGGATCAGGGTGAGGGTCAGACAGACCACAGCCGACCTCAATTGCGTTCAGCGCTTCGTCTCGCCCTTGTTGGCAACCAGAGCGACAGGAGCAGGGTATCACGGCGAGCAAAGACCTCAAAGAAGAAAAGAGTAGTCTTGATCTAAAGTATGAGAGTAGGTCAGGAATAAGGCACCAGTCAACCCCAAGACAAATTCAGTTGAAGGAAACACCGGGAATACCTTGGTACAGAGATACAGAGAGGGATATTGCTGAAAGAACAGAAAGTCTTACCCCCTGCAGGCCCAGTTACCAGCGTTACCTTTCTCCTCTGGTGTCGCAAGCATCTTACAGTAGAAAAAAGAACCAGTAGAGATATATCCGCCCGAACGAGGAATGATACCCGCCTGCGATGCAGTATTCGGTGCTCCACACAGAGCCGAAGAGAGATGAACGTGTAGCGATCACACGACCCAAGGTAGGTCTTGCACATAAGTCGGACCAAGGTGTCATGGCGCGGCAAAATGAACGTTAGCACTCCAATGTTGTTTCGTCTCGTTCCAGACACGATTTGGCAAGACAGCCAATATTCGATAGTACTTAACTTGTGTGGCTACGATCTCATCCTTTCAGCGGGAGGTCTGACCTCCGTTGCAGCCGAATACCAAGAAAAAAACGAAAGCAAAAAAAAAGGATTAAAATCGCCTGCTATTCCTTGATATCCTCGTCATCGGAGTGGATCAATGGCCCCTCAATCCCAAGACAACCGCTTGCCGTTCCTGATAATTGCTAGGGTTCAAGCGAGAAGATCTGTATGGAGCTACCGTGTTATTTCTTGTTTACTAAAAGCCTATACAGCGGTGCAAATGTTTGCAGAAGGCACCAGCTCTTGGCACGTCAACTTCTTCATCTCACCTTGTTCACTTGACCTTTCTTCTCCAATGGCTACACCCTACTACAGAAAAACCTGGGTATATCCTTGTCGTCAATCACCAAAACAACCTCAATAAATGTCCTGTATGTCCTTCACATAGCTCACCGTTAGCACTCACTCCTAAATAATCGGCGGCCACGGTTGTTGGTCCTTGTTGTTCGAACTTTCCTCCAAGTCATTACGCCAAAGATTAGTTCAAGATTCAGACGATTAAAAACTGAAATCATGATGTGCAGAGCACTTACATTTGGATATGAGCACCGAGCAACAAGTACCTGAGAGGGTCCACTGACATGCCTTTGGAAAGAGGTCCTAGTCTTACAGAATGACAACTCGGTCCAGAATTGTGAAGAAAGTAGATATCCAGGATTATTCCATGCTCTAGGGCTCTTACCTCGTGGTCGGAATCATACTCCCTCGTCCAACTGCATTCGATACGGGAGTTCGCGCCGTTGAATAGGTCCGACTTTGCAGCATAATACCTTTCAGATTCTGAAATGCCGCCG
The DNA here is from genome assembly GCA_963573315.1 of Entomortierella parvispora. Lineage (NCBI taxonomy): Eukaryota > Fungi > Mortierellomycota > Mortierellomycetes > Mortierellales > Mortierellaceae > Entomortierella > Entomortierella parvispora. The sequence continues at coordinate 6,847 of OY752141.1, forward strand.
GTAGATTGCGCCAGCTGTTGCAAGTATCCTGAATCCATCATCTGGAAAAGTCGCCGGCTGTTGCCACGAACGCAAGGTTCCTATCGTATGGCCTTCATCTGGTATCCTTGAACACAGCCAAACAAGCTCTTCAAGCTCTTTCGCAAGAAAACTCACCATACGAGTTGAAAATGTCTTGCAAACTTCGGTATCTTGCAAAAACAAACGTGTGTCGTCAGAGCTGCCTTGACTTGCGTTACTACATTCAGAGGCTCGGCACAGAGCCTATTGTGGAAGATAACGTCGGTGAGAACATATGCTATCGTAGTCGGTATATGCAGCCATCTATACGTTTCTACCTTGTTGTCAGATATACCTTCGCGATCATTTCCTTGAAAACGGACGCGATGTGGCGCCAGCGTCAGCAGAGGTCGTGAATGAGTCTCCGGAATAAGGTCTAAGGAAGGAGCAGCAAGAGAAGATGAGAACATATGCTATTGTAGTGGGAATATGCAGTCATCTATGCGCTTCTCCCTCGTTGTCTGATGTATCTACACCACCATTTCCTTGAAAACGGACACAAGGGGGTGCCAGCGTCGTCAGAGGTCGTGAAGGAGCCTCCGGAATAAGGCCTAAGGTAGGAGCAGCAAGGGGGGTGAATCGCAGAGAAGAGAGAGCTGCATGGCTTGCCTTGGTGCAACATGCAAAATCGCGGTGGTAGTGAAGAATGAAAGACAGGGGGATGGATTACCTAGCGTGGTCGATGGACGACAATGCGAACAGATTTCTCGATTAGAGATGAGTGAGGAAGTGAGTCCTGGCGATGGGAAGGGAATGACCAAGGATGGTAGGAGGGTGCAAGGGCAAGAGCAAAGAACGCGAGGACGAGACAGAAAAGAGCGCGCAAGGACCACGCACGTGCTCGCTCTTTTTTGGGATTCGTTTCTTTGCTCTCCCCTTCTCCGCAAGGGAACCTTACCTCACTTCTCCTGTTCTCTCCTCTCTCCTCTCCTTCCTCTCATCCATCTGCTGGACATCGAACATCTGGACTCACTTCGAAGGCACTCCAGCTAACGGCCATCAGATTCAAGCCAACAGCGACATGTACAGGTGTGGATATCGTGTTCTGGGAATAAGTCCATGCACCTGAGCATTGAAGAAACACGCATGGAATCGTCGGGAGTGGTAATTACTCGTGCCAGCTGAAGAACGAACCCTTCCATGCCAATGCATGAATCAAGTTCGGTGATGCACACTTCTCATTGTTTTTTCTTTTCTGTTTTCATTAGATGGTGCTGGCGTTCATTGATGTCTTTGGCCCTTCTGAAGGGAACAAGAACAAGTCCTCACTCGTTGAACAGAACATCAGCAACGCCCTGCAAGTTTGAGGGGACTACAAAGTGGGCTGCTAATGACAAGTCCAGGGCTGGTTTTGGCTACTGTTGTGTAGACCTTGAACAGGAGTGGCGAATAGAGCTTCCAGCGACGTCCACTGAGGACCACTAAAGACCACTTACGACGACCCAATCTCCTTTCGACCTCCACCAACATCGCTTTGCTTTGCACTGGATTGCTTAGAGATCATCGAGTTGTTTCGCCAGAATCAGGATGCTGGGGCTCAAGAATCAGGATACCGGTGCTCAAGAATCAGGATACTGGTGCTCAAGAAGGTACTCAAGCCGAGGAAGAACGCTGACGATGACCATACAGCACACCGCCTATACCATAATCAGGTCAGAATACAAGCATCAGGAAAGAAGAGTGCCAATCTGGACGATAGTCACCCACACTGCAATACTTTAGGCGACGCAATGTCTATTGCTTGCTCGCGAAGACCTCTTCCCATGGTCTCCTCTGGATTCGCGTTCGAATGTCGCATGAGATACCATGTCCAGGACTTGGTCAAGGAAACAAAAGTGGACAAAGGAATGGAATATGAGACCATAATGCGGACGAAATTGCGGGAAAACACAGGCTTTTCAATCAGAACCTCTTATCTCTTCCCCCAATCTCGCAATAAACCATATCGCTTTTTATTATTCTTCTCGGTGCTTTCTCTGGAACTGACATAAGACCCGAAAAAGGGACCGAGGGACCGAGAGATCGGATGACCGGAACTGGACATACTGACGCTCCACATGAGATTGGTGCTTCATGCGTTTAGTGGCACTTGACAAGTCTCATCAAGCAACCAACACCTTAACGACCTTGCTCCTCACCTCTTGTCATCGACTGAAATCGAAAATATCTCATCTTCAGTAATGGTGGAGAGAAACTGACCAATTATCTGATCCAAATCCTCACTCGATCCTACAGCAAGTATCAGGTGGGCCTTGGGCTTTGAACAGCAAGGTCGATTAGGAAACAGTTATCCCACACGCGTAGGATCAAATTTGTTGGATGTTTCTCCTCCAGGAGCATTGATTTTGTCCTATCCGAGAAAAACCACACAATTCTCGATTCATCTTCCCGCTCGATCCTTCCATAAAATCAAGTAATTATCCCTTGAACAGCAATGTTGAATAGTAAAAGGTCATCGCATGCCGAGGTACCAAGTGTACTGCTGTCCTCTCGATCGATATCAAAATCTCAAAAGATTCGTTTTTATTGCTCAACTCGTTCAAACTCAACCGCTCTTCTAGAGTCTTTAGTAGTGATCCAGTCTTTGAGGATGTCAACTACTGGCAGGTCATCGCTAGCGCAGGACCAGGTACACCGTTTCAACTGTCGAGAAGCGCCTGCTCACGTCGAAATCTCAAAGATCAGTGTGTTTGACCTATCTCGTGAAGAAGTGTTGATGAGAACGCCAGCACAGAGTGGAGAGACAGCATTTGCGATGGATGAACAAAGGTTTCTTTATCGTATGGGCTGCAGCTGGGCAACATGGGTGACCTGGTCTGGCGCTTTTTGTTTTTATCTGGTTTATTTGGGTCAGTGTCCAAGAAATCCAGTGCCCCTACATCTTCAGGCGGCGCTACTACGATCAAATTTGAGTTACAACAAGCACTACGGGGGTGGTACTAAAAGATAAAAATACAGGTATAGAAGAAAATAAAAGAAGAAATGCTAGGTTTGGGGGGTCGTGGGGCCTGAGTTGGGGTCAGTTGCTGACTCACGGCTGCGTTCCTCCTGTACGCGTCGCCGATACTCGTTCTGGTTGACAATTTTGTTGACCGCAAGATCAATGGACGTTGTCACCTGGGTGGCGTCGAAGGGTTGGTCCTCGAGGATGTGGAGAAAATGAAATATCCAGATCTGATGAAGGACGGTTGTTAGAAGTGCAATTGCACTGATGTTGCTCGTGGGGAGGATCTGCTCATGTTCACCATACAGAAGAAGTTCGATGAACTCCCATGAGAAATCCATGTCTCCGACGTGAGTCGCTAGCGAGGAGCGCCAAACTTGGAGTTTCCGCGGGCATGTGAAAATCATGTGGCGGTCAGTCTCCTGCGCTGCTCCGCAGATTGCGCAGGATTCTTCGAAGGTCTCCTCCATGATGGAGTGTAGTCGTTTTCGAGAGGGGAGTTTGCTGATTAGAAGGCGCCACCATACCGTGCGAGTGGTGTGTGGGATGTCGGCCTTCCAGAAAAAGTCCCAAAACTGAGTTGTAAGGTTTTGTCCGGGTGTGTTGTCCAGGGGTGCTGCTTCCTCCTCTTCCTTGCTTTTTGTGAGCAGTCGTCGAAGGGCCCCAGTGGACATGTTGCCCAGGTTCATGTCTGATCCCGGTTGCGAGCCATAGGATTTGATCCGCTGGCTCAGAGACTCCGTGGTGTCGATCCAGGTGTTTTGGTCCAGGAGTTTCTCCAGGCTGTTGGACGCAGGGAAGAATCCTTGTCGGACGTTTCGTTCGAATCCAGGGTACGTGCGCGCCCCAGGGGGTCGTTCCCCTGAAGGAATGAATTCCAAATGTCCCTGCAAGTCATCGGAATCACTCATGACCAGGCGGAATGCTTGGTCCATCCTCCAAATGGGCAGCTGTGGTGGTCTCACTGCCGGTCCGATCCAATCTGTCGTGAGAAGGCCCAAAACGGAATCAATAGGCGCGTCCTCACGGTTGACGGGGGTCGGCGGAGGGGCTGCCACTAGACTAAGAGTCCTTAGCCATTTTTTGAATGTCGTGGCGCCTCGGAAGAAATTGAAATTATCCAGATGATACTTTGGGTTCGCCAGAGCCGCAAATGGATATGCCGACTTTGAGTATGTTTGAAGCAAAGCCTTCAAAATCGGCTGCGCGAAGGATGTCACCTTCGTTGACACAAGTCGTTGGATTGCTTTGAGCTGCATGGCCAGTGCTTGTTTTCCGACGTTGATCAATCCAATCCCTCCTTTTGTTTTGGCCTGACTGAGGAAGTCGAAGGATGGTGCTGGGAAGTTGGGGCAGACAAACTTGCGGACGACTCCTTGGACCTTGCTTATCCACGCCTTGGTCGGTGTATCTACACTCAGGACATGCCAGAGTTTAGAGAGGAGGATGGAAGTTGCAATAATACCTCGTCCTTTGATCGAGAGCCCCCTGGTGGTGTGTAAACCCGACACTTGCTTGATCTTTTTTAAGAGACCGTCGTAAAAGTTGTCGCGCTGGGAGGCGTTGAGGGCAATAGGAAATCCTAGGTAGACGATGGCCGCTTCGGATGACACGGAGTGGATCTGGACTTTATCTTCCTTTAACAGGCTAAGAAGTTCGGCCTCCATCCCTGGGCCAAGCGGAAAGGCCACTGTCTTTTTCAAGTTGAGACGGGCGTTGGAAGCACATCCATAGACCGTCATGATTCTCTTGAGTTCTGTCCATTCATTCGCCGTGCGTATGAAGTCTCCAAGATCATCCGCGTAAGCCATGACTTTCAGAGGCGGGACCTCTGGGTTGGTGCCTACAGGGATTCCACTGATGATCGGGGAACGGGCGATGGTTTGGATGAGGGGCTCAATGGCGAGGTTGAATAGCAAGGGGGAGAGCGGGTCCCCTTGACGGAGGCCACGTTGCTGGACAAACGGGGCGGTGAGGTATCCGTTGATGTTGAGTTGGATCTTTGTGCTGAAAAAGAGGGAAAAAATAGAGTCGGTGAAGGCTTTCGGGAAGTCCATGGTGTCCATAACTGCGCGAAGATACGTCGGGTGTACCCGGTCGTAAGCCTTCTCCTGATCCAGGAGTACTCCAGCCCCCGAGATTTTTTCGCGACTACAGTGGTCTCTAATTGTTGCCATGACGATTCCATTGTCCGTGATCAAACGTCCCTTGACGAATCCAGTCTGTGAGGGGCCGACTAGCTTCGACATGTGGGGTTGCAGTCGACGGGTGAGGATTTTGGTGAATATTTTGGCGTCCGAGTTGATCAATGACAATGGTCGCCAGTTGGCCAGGTCTCCAGCTTCGTGTAATAGGCACAGAGGGGAATGCAAGGGAGAGACCGGGAGAGGGGACAGGGATAAGGACCAGGGACAGGGACAGGGGAAGAGGTAGAGTTGGGAGAACGAATGATGTTTATTATGTAGGGGGGATGGGGGTATATATATACGTCTGTGTGGCTGTGTGGCTGTGGTGGCTATGATGGTATTGTTTGGAGTGTAGTTTTGGAGTGTAGTTTTGGAGCGTAGCTAATCTTCTGTTGCACCTTCCCCTCTTAAAAAAAATTCGGTTATAGGCGGTTGTCGCGTTTGTACTTCCTAAGAATCTTCTTGCAGTGGGTTAGACCGGTTTCCGGTTCCCAAGTCCATTGTTCCCGTGCGTAACCTTTCCACTGGATCAGGTATTCTATCTCTTTTTGTCCATGTTGTCTGTGCTCGGCGATTGCTTCGACTTCGAATTCTTCTTCGTCCTCAACAATCTCTGGAGGCGGCTGTGCCGGAGCTCGTGCGCCGAGGGGTAGCGGCGACGCGTAGTAGCGTTGAAGTCGGTCGACATGGAAGACAGGGTGGATCTTCATTGACGGTGGTAAGTCCAGGCGGAAGGATACGGGTGAGAGTTGTTCCACAATTCTGTAGGGACCGGCGGAGAGGGCAGTAAGTTTGCGAGAGGGGCGACTGCGATCCGCTGCGAGCGTTATGTTCTCGAGGTTGAGGAGGACTTGGTCACCAACAGCGAAGTCGTGATCTCGGCGGTACCGGTCTGCGTTCTTGGTTTGAAGTTCTTGTGCCAATGTCAGCGCTTCTTTGGCAATTGTGAGGGCCTCGCTTTGAGTCTGGACAAATTCGTCAACGGAGGGGTTAGGGCCTGGAGCGGGTGTCAACAGCGCCATAGGTACGGTCGGATGTAACCCATAGTTCAAAAAGAAGGGGGTGGTCCCGGTGGAGGCGTGTGTGGCGTTGTTGGTGGCGAACTCGGCGGCAGAGAGCAATAGATCCCAATTAGTCTGGCGTTGATCGACAAAGCTCCGAAGCATCGTAATGAGCGTGCGGTTGGCGCGTTCTGTCTGACCGTCTGTCTGGGGATGGTAAGCAGTTGACATGGCGAGGTGAACGTCCATAAGGCGGCTCAGTTCCTTCCAGAAGCGGCTCGTGAATTTGGCGTCACGATCGGAGACAAAGGTTGTGGGCATACCGTGAAGTCGGAAGACATGATCGAAGAAGATGCGAGCGGTCTGTGCAGCAGAATCTGTTGTGTGGCAAGCAGCAAAGTGAACCTGCTTAGTGAGCTTGTCAACAAAGACAGCAATGCAGTCGTGGCCACGAGGGGTCTTGGGAAGAGGTCCGAGGAAATCCATCGTTACTGTGTGCCAGGCCCTGTCCGGGATGGGCAGTGGTTGGAGGAGACCCAAGGGGGAGCGGTTGCTTGGTTTCGACCGTTGACATGATTCGCAGCTTTGGATGTATTGTCGTGTGTCTTTGGCCATTGACGGCCAGTAGAACCGAGAACATAGATGCCCGTAGGTTTTGTCGAAGCCGAAGTGACCAGCTATGGCGGAGTCGTGGGCATCATGAAGGAGAGATAGGCGAATGTCAGAGCTGGCAGGGATACAGACAAGGAGGGTGCCTTTTCGGCGGACGCAAAGGATGTCATCAACAAGGGAGTAGTTTGAAGGAGGACTTCCCTGGAGGCAGCTTTCATAGATCGGGTTAAGGCGGGGGTCCGCTTTGTACCCATCAATCAGGCGCTGCCTAAGCCCGGGGTCGAGTTGAACAGAGAGTTGGTTGAGTTCGCGGTGATCAGGCCGTCGTGAGAGGGCGTCGGGGACGACGTTATCCGATCCCTTTTTGTACTTGAAGGTGAAGTTGTATTCTTGCAATAGTTCCATCCATCGTGCCTGCCTACGAGTCAACTTGGGCTGGGTCGGAAAGTGTTGCAAAGTGGCATGGTCGGTGTAGACAATGAAGTGTGATCCATCCAGGTAATAGCGCCATGTCTTCAGAGCGTGGACGACGGCCAGGAGTTCCTGTTCGTGTGTGGGATAATTCCGTTCCGCTGGGTTTAATTTGCGTGAGGTGAAGGCAACAGGACGCGACTCGCCGTTGGCGTCAGTCTGGAAGAGGACTGCTCCAAGAGCAAAGCCGGAGGCGTCAGTCTCAACGGTAGTGAGAAGGTCAGGGTCGAAGATGCGCAGGACGGGGGCCTGACTGATCGCCTTTTTGAGGGCTTGGAATGCCGCCTCCTGTTCAGTGGTCCAAGAGAAAGGGACACCTTCACCTAAGAGCGCGGTGAGGGGTAATGCAATGGTGGCGAAGTTAGCGATGTACTGGTGGTAGAATTGGGCAAGGCCGATGAATTGCTGAACATCCTTTTGTTTCTGAGGGCGCGGCCATTCTCGGATAGCGCGCACAAGTCCCCCACTCGTGTGGATTCCGTCTTTGGAGATGACATGTCCCAAGAATTCAGTTTGTTCCTGCATGAAGGAGCACTTCGACAGTTTCGCGTAGAGGCCATGCTTGCGGAGGAGGGTTAAGACTGAGCGCACATGCTTTAGGTGTTCCTCCTTAGTGCGAGAGTAGATTAGCAAATCGTCGAGATAGACAACAACCCATCTGTCCAAGACCGGGTCCAGTACACGCAACATCATATTGGAGAATGACGCTGGGGCGTTTGTCAAGCCAAAGGGGACGACGTTGAATTCAAAGTGACCGTATCGGCAGCGGAATGCTGTTTTGTGAGTGTCTTCCGGGGCGATCCGTTGCTGGTGGTAGCCTGAGAGGAGATCCAGCTTGGTGAAGTACTGCGCGCCGCGGAAGCGATCTATAAGTTCATCAATGCGGGGGAGAGGGTGTCTGTTTTTGCGGGTAATACGGTTCAAGCCTCTGTAGTCCACACATAGCCTTAGGCTGCCATCTTTTTTTCTCACGAATAGTACTGGTGCACCATAGGGGGAGGTTGAGGGTTTGATGAATCCTTTGCTCAAGAGGTCGTCCAGTTGCTTCCGTAGTTCATCCAGTTCGGCGATAGATAGACGGATGACGGGGCGGAAGGGTGGGTCAGCAGTGGGGTCGGTTTCGATACGCATGGCGTCTCCGCGATCCGGAGGTAGTCCTGAGGGGAGGGTGGAGGGGAATACGTCGGGAAATTCTTCGTGGACAATGGAGTGTATTTCGGGAGGTAAGGGAGGGGCAGCAGGGGAAGGGGCGTTGATGTCGTTGTCGTTGACATCCGAGGTCAGAGGGGTTGTTTTAACAAGAGCAAGGAAGAGGGTGCTTCCTGCTTGGGCAGCAAGGGAGTGGAAGTGGAGATGTGAGAGGAGTTTACCCTGGGAGCGAAAGGTGACGGAGTTGGCCTTGGCACCACGACAGCGCCAGAGAACGGAAGTACCATTGTGGGTGAAGTGAAGGTCATTGTTACGCCAGTTGATGAGAGGGTTGATGGACGTGAGCCAAGGTTTGCCGAGGATGAGGTCGTAGTTGGAGAGGGGATAGATGAGGGCTTCGAGGTGGTCGGAGTAGGAGTCGCGGTCGATGGAGAAGGAGGTAGTGGTGGAAGAGAGAGAGGAGGAGCCGTCGGGTAGGACGATGGGGATGGCGGGGCCTTTTGTGCGAGTGAGGGTATGTCGTTTACAAAATGATGACGCAATCACATTTCCTTCTGCCCCGCAATCGATGAGGATGCGAGCCGGGTTACCAGCAACATTACCGAGGAACGACAAGAGTGTGCGCGAGGCCTCCTTGAGGGTGAACTCGTGCAGGCGCACGGACTTTTGGCGGAGGCGTCTGGCCCGTCGCTTGGACCGGATGCGATCTAAAGCAGCAAGAGAGGGGGATGGGTCCAGGTCCACGCCCTCAGATGAGTTTAGATCAGTCGGGGGGACCGTTGATCGTGGTGCCTCATCGTCAGGGGGTACCGAGGTGGGGTGAGTGGGTTGGTCATGGCAGTGTGGTTGTTGTTCGATGTGTTCATTGTGGGGGGAGGGAGTGTATTCTGAAGCGGGGTCTTTATTCTTTTTTGGGAGACTTAGCTTGGGGGAAGGGACACTCCCTTTGTCCAGAGGAGAAAGGGAGGGGGCTTCGACGATCAGGTCCTGGACGTTTACTGATCGCCGGGGGCTTTTCCCGACTCGGGGGGGTCGCCCACGTTTACTTGATTGATCCGTCGTCGTCCTTGGTGGTTGTTGTTACCGTATTTAGGGCAGTCCCGCCCAAAGTGACCAGGTTGACGGCAGCGCAAACATCCTCCGGTGTTCATGAGGTGGTCACGCTCGTCGGGGGTCAGGGGCGCCGGGTAAGCATGGTTGTTGGTGTTGCCGTTGTTGTATCGGAAAGAGTGGTTGGCATTGCGGTTGTTACGGTGGAGGTTGTTGACTTTGTTGGTGAGGTTATTGATGGCCACGTGGATAGTGTCCAGATCCATAGGAGAGGGTTCGTTTTTGGGAGTGTTTACTGTCGGTCCCTCAGGAAAGAGGATGGCATGGATCAGGGTAGCTTGGGAGATAGCAGTATCCAGGGAGTCTGGCTGGCGCAACTTGACCTCCTTGCTGGTGTCAGGCACAAGGCCTTTCATGAACCAATGGAGAGCTGTGCCGTCGTCAAGGGTGGGTACACGGCGTCGTAGTTTGCGAAACTCGTGTGTGTAGGCGGCGACCGTTCGCTTTCCTTGGCGCAGGGACTCCAGGGCTTCACGAGCAGCAGCAACGGCATTGGGAGGGGTGTGGAACGCGAGGAAGGCCTTCTTGAAGTCGTCCCAAGGACTGGCAAGGGTAAGACCACTAGATCGCCACCAGGACTTGGCCTCATCAGTGAGATTGAGAGCAGTATATTGGACCCATTCAGCGTCGGCAAGTCTGACAACGGTGTAGTATTCCTCCTGGTTGTCAATAAAGTTTTGGCAAGCATCGGCATCAATCGCACCAGAATACGGTGAGGGGTTTTGGGGCTTAAGGATTTTGTTCAGTGTGCGGGCAAGATCGCGCTGGTCGGCTTGGATTTCTCGTTCAGTGATGGCAGGGATTGCGGCAAGGGCGTGCTCGAATGCTCCGCGTTGTTCAGGAGCAAGAGTAGCGACAAGGGCACGTAACGCAGCAGACATAGTGGTTAGGGAAAAGGGAGGGAATTCGTAGGGTGGGAACGGTGAGGCAGTGAATCGAAGGGACCTTTGCTACCATGTAATAGGCACAGAGGGGAATGCAAGGGAGAGACCGGGAGAGGGGACAGGGATAAGGACCAGGGACAGGGACAGGGGAAGAGGTAGAGTTGGGAGAACGAATGATGTTTATTATGTAGGGGGGATGGGGGTATATATATACGTCTGTGTGGCTGTGTGGCTGTGGTGGCTATGATGGTATTGTTTGGAGTGTAGTTTTGGAGTGTAGTTTTGGAGCGTAGCTAATCTTCTGTTGCACTTCGCCCTTCTTGTATAGGAGGATCATGATCGTCTGTTTCCATGATGCAGGTTGGATGTTGTGACGAACAGCACGGTCCATGACCGTAGTGAGAAGGGCTGCAACTCCTTCGTGAGTGATGATCCCTCTATAGAGTTCAAAGGGGAAGCCATCCTTTCCAGGTGCTTTGTTGTACGCGCAGTCTTTGAGAGCCAGTAGTACCTCCTCCGTCGACACTGGGGCTGTCAGTTTCTGCTGGGCTTCCTCTGTCAGTCGAGCGTCCGGGGGGAGGTTGGACACCATTTCCTGAATAGCCTCCAGGTTGACGTCCTCCTTGCTGTACAGTTTAGTGTAGAAGGAGTGACCGATCCTGCACATCCCCTCAGAATCCGTCACTGGAACTGTTGTGTTTGGTGGAAGTAGGTATGTGATCGTTCTCTTTGTCGCTCTGGCTTTCAGCGTGCTGAAGAAAAAGCGAGTAGACTGTTCCCCGAAGTCCTGGAACTTGATCTTGGCTCTGATCAAAAGGGATGACATGTGTTTTTCCTGCTCGGCTGTTAACCGCCTTTCCACCTCTGAGACTTCAGATCGCAGGTCCTGGATCTGTTGTCGTTTATCAGTGGGGCTGCCTTGGTACCAGGAGATACGTTGTAGTAGGTGTTGTCTCTGGCGTTGTAGGTTGTTGAGTTCATCTTTTCGCTCCTTAGACCTGCGCATGCTCTCCTGTTGGATGTCGTCTTGAAGTCTGTACTTAAGACTGTCCAAAGCCACCTCTGGGGCGAGCCCCGAAAGGTCTGGGAGAATGTTGTCTATCGACTGGGTGAGAAAACGGGTGAACGTTTTATCCTCCAGCATTGAAGAGTTCATCCTCCACACTCCGGGCCCTGTGGTGAGGGCCTCCAGTTGGATGTCACACGACAGGAGGGAATGGTCGGTCCAGGCTCTATTGATGTACCTGACTTGTGGGAGACCAGCATTCTCAGCCATGGAGGGGGAGGCGAAAATGTAGTCGATGGTTGTTTGAGTTTGAGAGTTTGTGAATGTCGGAATGGGGAGGGAGCTGCCACGGGTGATGATGTCGAGAGAGTTATCCTTCAGCCATCCACGCCATTCTGGTAGGACCGTTCCGCGGAGGTGATGATGGTAGTTGAAATCCCCTAGGATGAAAAAATCGGGGGGAGGGTGTTGGAAGAAGGGGAGGTCGAGGGTTCGTTGGAAGAAAGAATTTCGAAGAGCTCTGCCGTCAGCAGGGGCATAGATGACGCAGACGGAGAACAGGGGCACCTCCGGGTCGGTTGAGCGGGCCACTTGCGCCACAACGGTACGTTGGTCCAGAGACACGTACGAGTTGAGGAGCACGAAGCGGCTGTTCATGCACAGGAGGGCGACATGTTTGGTCCACACGGAGCTGTGGGTGTAGAGGGTGGTGTCAAGGAAGTCGGATTGGTTGGGGTCGAAGTTGGTCTCTTGGAGCGCCAGGATGTCCAGGCGTTGGTCCCGCAAGAACCGGATGAATTGTGAAGAGTTGGTGCGGCGTTCTGCTGATGAAGAGGCGTACAGTGTGCGCGCGTTCACTGTGCCCAGGCGGATGGGTTGTTTCTTCACAATCATTATTGATCAGACCGTGCAGCAGGCTTGGACGTCTTCAGCTTGTCCTTTCTATTGGCTGCTTTGAATTTTTCGGTTGCCTTCGTCTTGCTCTTGCCCTTCCCCTTGCTCTTGAGGAGCCGGCCGCCCGCCCCCCTGCCCTTCATCTTGCGATCCAGCTTGAGTTTCAGGTATGCACTTCGCTCGTTGGACGTGTTGGGGTCGTTGAGCTCCGCCTCTTCTTCCGCCGTAAGCTCAATCCCCTCCATCTCTTCCCCTTCGTAATACGAAGAGTCCGACTCCTCGCCATCCGAGTCTTCCATGTCCCAATCATCACCATCTTCCTCTTCCTCTTCATCTTCAGACATGTCTTGGCTCTCGTTCTCTTGTGGCTCGTTTCCGTCTTCTTGTGGTTGAGTGGTGTCTCCCGGTGACTTGCTCTCGGTTCCTTTGGGAGTGACCGAGCCATTGGAAGTGGACTCGGTCGTCCCCTCCTCTGAGCGCTGTGTCTGAGGAGGAGTGGTGCGACTGGCCGACCCATCGCTGCCATCAGTTGCATCCACTGGTGGGTTTGGTGGGGAGTTCGGTGTAACCACAGGGGGTGCTGCAGTTCCATCGTTCTCAGCCTCTTGTCGACCTATTTTTTGAGTTGCAGACGATGAAGAGGAAACGTCAGCGGCTCGGTTTTGGTTCTCCCTTCCAGTCGATACGTTGTCATGGACAATTGTACTTTCCTTGGGAGGAGGGCCAGAACCCCTCTTCGGTGTTGGCACACCCTCCGAGCTCTTTCCTGACGCATGGGATGAGCTGGAGGCACCAGAAGAAAGTTGGTCCTGAGATTTAGTCTTTTTGCCTCTGGCAGGAAGGGGGCCAGCCTTCTGCGCATTGGGTTTCTTGCTTTCTGATTTACCTGGAGGGTTCATCTTCCTCTTCTTCTCCTTGGGTTCTCTAAGGGGGGCGTTCGGGTCCGTAAACGCTCTGCCCATGATGGGCGTTTCAAGAGGAGGTTGCTTCCAGAGTACAAAGTCGTGGGGCTTGGGGCACTGGTTTTTGACGTGGTCGCCTCTTCCACAGCGGTAACAGAAAGGCGATCCGCTCCAGGCGAAAAGGACGTTGCATCCATTGACGGCGGCAACCCGAGGGATCTCGAAGTCTACATCGGCGTCATGGCGCACCTCCAGGACAAACTTGGTAGCAGCTCTGTTCAGCTTGGACTCCGTGTTGACACTGGTTGAGAAGTGAATGATCTTACCGCTGCTTGCAAATATCTCTCGGAGAAGTTGCAAGCGTAACCCAATGTCACCAATTGGGATGTTGTCAGCAGTGATTGTGATTCGCGCTCCCACAGAACGGACCACAGGAAAGACGGTGAGGTGTCCGTCTCGGAAGGGTGGGGGGTGTTGGAGTGCCAGATCTCGGTTCTCTGCCGACGGGAACGAGACGTAAGCACAGGTCGATTCGTAATAAACGGCGAGGGCATCCGGGGCTTTGTAGTACTTCTCCAACGCCAAGGCCACCTCCAGGACATTAGTAGCCTGGGTGTCCACCGGGACACCGATCATGTACGGATCAGGGTGGTAGGAGAAAATGACGGGGACACCGTCATGGAGTTCGCGCCAGCACGTGTCCTGGGCGATCCCCTTCAGGCCCGAAATGATTGCCTTTGCTCTCTCCTCGGGTTTCAGGGGTAGGTTGGTGCTGACAGCCCCGCTGTACGACATTGGCGGGTTGTTTGCTGTTTGGGGACTGTTTATTTTTTCGTTGGCGGAGGTGGAGGCGACATTCGTCCCTCCATCTGCCGCATTTGCGGCTGTGCCACCGGGATCAGTGGCGGATGCGTCAGACATGGTTAATTGGGAAGATGCGTGGGGGGAATGAGGTTCGGTGCACCTTTGTGGTTAGACCAGCAGTTGCCTGTGGGTCGAGTTATATGTGAAAGGGTTGCTGGGCCCACCAAATCGCAAAAATCTGGTAGGAAGGAAAGGTTTTTACCTGGTCTGGCGCTATCCTACTGATCTTACGTTAACTATCAGGTGACCATCGACTTTGAACAGCAATGTCTACTAGTGAAAAGTAATCGCACGCGCATGGGACCAAGTGCGCTGAGTATTTCTCGTCAAGGAGCATCGATCTGGATAATAAAATCAAAAATCCTTTATCTTTCCTATGGTCGTGAAAAAACACCTGATTCTCAAATCCATTTGTTCGCTCGAACTTACAGTAAGTATCAGGTGACTCTCGACTTTGGCCTACAAAACTGAGAACAGCAGTGAAAGGTCATGGCCCGGATGGAGTACCAAGAGTGTTGTTATTCTCTCGCCAAGGAGCGTCAGAAGTTGATTGATCAACAAGAGCGGTGACAGCTGGAGTAATGGCGGGCACAGAGGATCTGTGGAGGTCAAAGACAATGATGGTGAGAGAAAGGAGAAGAGGAAGAGGAAGTGAAAAGTGAAAGAGGACAAGGAAGAGGAAGAGGCATGGAAAGAGGAGTGAGAGCGGAGGGGAGAAAGAACGCTACCATGACTCGGTCGGATCGGACGTGTCTCGCGTGGCGTGCTCCCGTTTATTTCCACGCAGAATAGGAAATAACGAACGCTTGCTTTCTTCATGCACATGCATTTGTGTCCTCTTCCCCTTTCATCGCTGTGTCAGTCCCTCTATATTCCCTCTCTTTCTTCTTCTGCCTTCACGTTATATTCTCAGTTTTCTTTTCGCCCTTCTCTTAATTGTCTTCTCGGCTTTTGTCTTCCTTTCTATATCCATCATGGTCACCAAGCTGTTTTGTCTCGTGGAGGGCGAATCAGTATCAAATGCATTCCCTGTCGACATTCAGTCTGCCATGACAATCGGTGATCTCAAAAAGGCCATCAAAGCTGAGAAAGCCAACGATTTCGGAAACATCGATGCAGACGGGCTTGTCCTCTGGCGTGTAACGATTCCTGACGAGGATGGGCCGCCTATTCTTCTTGGCAATATACCCTCGCAGGAGCGGACGAAATTGAAGGCCACGAGAGAACTCTCAGACGAGTTCAAGGAGCCCCCTGTCAAAGGGTTCATCCATGTCTTTGTTCAGCGTCCACCCCCAGGTAATTGTCACGCTCTTTCTTTTGTTAATGGAGACATTCGCCCTCTCGCTCCTCTAACATTCGCCCTCTCGCTTCTCTAACATTCGCCCTCTCGCTTCTCTAACATTCGCATGCTCTTCTGTGATTCCCGCATTAAGTTGCCCCTACCCATAACCCTCTACCTCAAGTTCCACGCTCTGATATCCCATATTCTGGTGAGTGTTTAGAAGCGAGCGCTGAATACATCTTGTCAAAGTTGCCTCCAGACGTGTTATCAGTCTTTTTGGTGTTTTTGCAAAGGCTTTCAGCACCTTTTCGAGATATTACGAAATCGACTAACAATCTTGTCTCTCGCCAGGGTCCCGCCCCGCTTCTCCTGTTTTATACCCAGATGTGTCTGGTAAGTCATTTGCGCACGATCTGGCTAGCTGTAGCTGCCTCGCTAACCCCATTTAAAACAGTTGCATTGACCACAATAGCTAATGGATTCTTCGCCCCCGACTCTACACACGCCATATTTCTTAACGAATTCGTAAAGGGCAGACTCACTATTCCAGTAACAGGAGGCGGAGTGCCAGGATTACCAAGAGTTGGGAAGCGAGGCCAGGTGACAATTCGAGAGGCTCCGACGCTGTTATTTTTCGACTTGCCAGACCCCGAACATTCCAACACAATCACCAGCAGCGCAGATGATATTCTGACCAAGTATCCATGGGTCCGTCATCTACCCCTCTTTGGTGTCAGGTTCGATATCCGTCATGGTGTAAAATATCATAACGTCTTTTACGAAGCACGCGTATTAACTATTAGGATTCATATCTCTACCAATGTCTAGTGGCTGCGGCAAAACACGAACTGCTTTGGAACTGCTGTCCAAAACGTGGGGCCTATATTTCAACGCTGGCGAGAAAGACCTCGGCTCAAATGACCTGCGCATCGTTGTACGTGCACTATCGGACCGGCCAGGTATCTATTCGTCGGGCAGCAAAGAACAAAACACGGACCGCGTACGATATTTGACCTTAGGCCTTCTGTATTCGCGGCTTTTGATCCTGGATTACTGTCTGAGCATCCCCGAAAGTAGAACCTCGTTTTCATGCAAGAGATGGATGATCTTGCAAGCTGCCACACCCGCCTTCCAGGATGTGTTCGAGAGCCTTTTCAGCAACATTAGCTTGGTGTTCCACAACTCTGACTCGCACAGTCTCAATATTATCGACCTTGTGCAAGACTTGCACGAAAGAGTACAGAGGCAACTTCTGGACCGTGCATCGACACCAGCGCGCTTCAAGTTTCTTTTGGTCTTGGACGAAGCGCAAGTATTGGGTAGGCTCGCGGATGGAGACTTTCTTGACAGCGATCGTAAAACCATTCGACCGATTCTAGCGCCTATACTCCACGCATTCCGGCGGGTTGCAAAAATACAGGACGAAGACAAAGTTTGCATCATGCCTTGCGGGACAGGGTTAAGTTACTATGAGCTGGAATGGCCCGGAGGTTCTTCATCTGGCACCAAGCTCTCGACTGACGAGTTTCAAGCGGCGAAAGACGCTAGCATGGTCGTCGACTTTCCAGGATGGACGGACAAGGAATCGGTTTCATCTTATATCGAGCGACTGGGCCGGGCATTGGATGTGGAGGCAAGAGCTCGGCTTGCCAGTTTATTCCCGGATGTTGTGGTCAGTAGGCTCTTTCGTGAATTCCGTGGCCGATTTCGCCCTATTGTGTCAATTATCGAGGACATGATCGTGACGAACGATCTGACAACGTGGGAGAAGCGCGTGGATGACTTTATGTTCCGACTGACTACAGCAAATATTCCCAACAACGCTGTTGATAAGGAGCTCTTCCACGGTAACCTCTGCTCCGAACTCCAGCGCGTATTGACACAAGTCGAAGCTGATCCGACAACATTTTCTCGATTCCAGGGTGTCCGGGCTACACTGAAGTTTGCAACAGTCGCCTTTATCACCCAAGGTGGATTTATGTCGTACAAAGGAGAGCTCCCAGAGTTGGTGGAGGTTGCTTTTGGTCGGATACGAGGATACAAGGGAGAGCGCTACACAGTGATCGATGAGCCATTCGCGTTCAAGGCGGCCGACAATTTTTTCCAGAAGACAGATCCAGGATACTTTCAGCACAAACGTGATTTACTGGCAACGTGCTCCGACGAGGCTGTCCGTGGAAAATACTGGGAAACCGTCGTACCAACAAACCTAGAAGGGATATTCCAAGGCAAGGTCGTGTCAAAGGATCTGTTCAACGGCGCGGACCCACCACATGAGATGTTTCTACGCAGAGCTGAGATCATTGGACACGGATCCGTCATGCAGTCCACCCGGCACGAAGTCATGAGTATGGGACAGTTTCTGGACGCCCATTTCTATCACAATTCTGAGCACAATGGCGACCCTGTACCACCGTTTTTCTTCCCAAAGGCTCGTGAATCTGGCCCCGACATCGCTTTTGTTGTTCGGTTTTCTGATCCAAGTACAGGTATTCCGGATATCATGTGCCCCGTATTTGTACAACTCAAGCTCTGTTCAAATCTTTGGCGTTCTGATGCAGAGAAAGCCCGTGGCACAGTTCAGCCTACCAAGATCAACAATCATGGGGTCGACATCAGCCAGTATTGCAAGCCACACAAACACTACATCAGTCTCATTGTGTCCTATCCGGCTGAAGTCACCAAGTATTTCATGGACGAACCCCTCACGATGAGCCATGGGGACGATGTCGTTGAAATTGCTCTTACGATCGACGACAAGAATATTCGGGGACTTTTCGCAGCGGAATATGTGACAGTGTTGGAGCAGGTCAAGCGTCTTGGGAGTGAAATGATTGAAGAACTGGAACGTGGTAAGCGTGCTAGGATCTGATGTTGTTGGCAACATCGGAGCCATTTTTAGCCAGCAATTCTGTGTGCTCACATCTGTGTTAGGCGAACAAACGCGAACAGTAACATGTCACAGGGCACAGAGTAGCACTGCTCCCCTATCGTTACTGTAGAGGACGGGGAGTGTTCTAGCACGATATGAAGAATTGGAATTCCCCCCCACCCCTCAAAAAAATGAGGAGGCTATGATACCCTTGGGTTCACTTGCACAGTGACCTAATTATCAAATAAACCATTGAGCCGAGCCCTTTTTGTTGAATAAGTCCCCAAAAAACGACGATTTTAGGATTTGACACGTCTCATCAAGCATCCAACACCTTGACAACCCTGCTTTTCACCACTTGCCATCGATTAAAATCGAAGATACTTCATCTTCACCTGTGGCTGAGAAACTGACCGATTCTCTGATCCAAATCCTCACTCGATCTTACCGCAAGTACCAGGTGGTCTCCGACTTGAATAGCAATGTCAACTAGGAAAAACTCATCACACGCGCGTAGAACCAAGTCTGTTGGATATTTCTCTTGAAGGAGCATCGATCTGGATCATA
This sequence comes from Entomortierella parvispora, assembly GCA_963573315.1. NCBI lineage: Eukaryota > Fungi > Mortierellomycota > Mortierellomycetes > Mortierellales > Mortierellaceae > Entomortierella > Entomortierella parvispora. The sequence goes on from OY752141.1 coordinate 25,651, forward strand.
AAATCGAGAATCCACGATCTTCACGTATGGCCGAGAAAAACCACCCGATTCTCAGATCCGTCCTTTTTTTTTTGTTTTTATCTGGTTTATTTGGGTCAGTGTCCAAGAAATCCAGTGCCCAAGAAATCCAGTGCTCCTACAATTTCAGGCGGTGCTACTGCGATCAAAAATGAGTTACTACAAGTGCTACGAGGGTGGTACTAAAAGGTAAAAATACAGGTATAGAAGAAAATAAAAGAAAATACTGTGTGAGGGGGGTCGAGGGGCCGAGTTGGGGTCATTTGGTGCGTCTCGCCTGCGTCCTTCCTGTACGCGGCGTCGATACTCGATCTGATGAACGATTCGGCTACTCCTAGGTCAATGGACGTTGTCACCTGGGTGGCGTCGAAAGGTTGGTCCTCGAGGACATGGAGAAAGTGAAATATACAGATCTGATGAAGGACGGTTGTTAGAAGCGCATCTGCACTAATATTGCTCGTGGGAAGGATCTACTCATGTTCGTCATGGAGGAGAAGTTCGATGAACTCCCACGAGAAATCCATGTCTCTGACGTGTCCGGCTAGCGAAGAGCGCCAAACCTGGAGTTTCCGCGGGCATGCGAAAATCATGTGGCGGTCGGTCTCCTGCTCTGCTCCGCAGACTGGGCAGGACTCCTCGAAGGCCTCTTCCATAATGGAGTGTAGCCGTTTTCGAGAGGGGAGTTTGCTGATTAGAATGCGCCACCACACCGTGCGAGTGGTGTGCGGGATGTTGGCCTTCCAGAAAAAGTCCCAAAACTGAGTTGTAGGGTTTTGTCCGAGTGGAGCTGCTTCCGCTTCCTCTTCCTTGCACTTAATAATGAGCAGTCTTCGTAGGACCCCAGTGGACATGTTGCCCAGGTTTCCGGTTGTGAGTCGAAGGAGTTGATCCGCTGGCTCAGAGATTCAGTGGTGTCGATCCAGATGTCTTGGTCCAGGGGTTCTCTAGAGTGTTGGACGCAGGGAAGAATCCTTGTCGGACATTTCGCTCGAATCCAGGGTACTGCGTGCCCAGGAGGTCGTTCCCCTGAAGGAATGAATTCCAGATGTCCCTGCAAGTCATCGAAGTCACTCACGACCAGGCGGAACGCTTGGTCCATCCTCTTCGAGGGCAGCAGCTGTGGTAGTCTCACGGCCGGTCCGATCCAATCTGTCGTGAGAGGGCCCAAGACGGGATTGATAGGAGCGTCCTCACGGTTGACAAAGATCGGCGGAGGGTCTGGCACTGGACTGAGTGCTCAGCCATTTGTGGAAGATGGGACCTTGGTGAGATCATATGATATCGTCTGTCGGTACACGCAGCAGCCGATGATCTTCTCTTACGTTGACTAACTATCCTTGGCAGAGATCGCGAAAGGAGTCTTCTGTCTAATTCCTGATGTGGCGACAGCAAAATGGGTGAATAGCAGAGAAACATGCGCCAGGAAGAAGAGGGCTGTTCATGGCATGGTCGCTAGACATGATGTGAATGGACTTCTGCATCAGAGCATGACCTAGCCTTTCATCCAGTAACATCGTACAGCGAGCGATATGAAGGAATGATAAAGGGAGGTGTTGGTGGAGGAAAACAAGAACAAGCACAAGAACGCTGTGCTGCGTGTACTGTAGTCAACGACTCTTTTTAGCCTCTTTTTTCTCTTCGCGCACTTCTCTTCCTCTCGTCTTCCATTCCCCTCGTCCGTCTGGACCTCTGGACTCGCTTCAGAAGCCCCCGCTACTCTTCTCTCGACATTTATTTGGAATAGCGACATCGTTGACAAGTGGACTTCGCGGGAAGGCACATGGAACATTCTAAAAACCACTTAACTGGTAATCCAATGCTCACGTTTTTCCCCCCCTACTTCTACGACAACTGTACCGAGGGTATCAGCACGACCATCAACACTCTGCAGGAAGGATACAAAAGCGTCCGCTTTGAAGAGAAATATCCACTGAAGAGACGTCTAGTATTTGAAGCAGACTAACGACATCGTATCCAACCTCAGCACTGATCTTCTGCCAGACCTTATCGCTCGTGCTGGAAGACGACATCTTTCTGATTGATATTGAAGATGGGTGGAGACGTCCAGATAGGGATGATCGGCGATAATGGGGAAACTGACTTCACAGGAAGCGCCGGACACGCCTATGCCCAAAACGATGCTATTGGCACAGACTGCCTATCTCAATCTTTCGAGCTCCTTTCCTGTGAATTCTCTTCTCACGAGGATCGGGATAGAGAAACTGCATTTGTACCATCACCCCTACCAGTTTTTAGTGGAGAAGAGGATCTTCACACCTGCATTTGTGCTGTGTACTGTACCAATCGCCATTTGCGCTTTTGCGCTCGGGCATGATAGCGACTAAGTCGACAGTTACCTCCCAGCCCGCAACCGTTCAACTAAAAAAAAAAACATTCTGCTCTGCTTCGAAACAGTTTAGTGATCCATTCCAATTCCCTCGTTTCACTTCAACCAGGGTCCATTCCAGCCGAGATCTACGAAGAAGGAATAGATCCCCTTGTCCAAGGAGGTTGTTACCAGCGCACGATTCCAGCCTTCGCAGATTAGCATGGGTAAAGACGTGGAATGATGTCGCTGGTGAAGAAGGTGGCCCTTGGGGAGCACGAGTGACCCCACCCTGTCCTTTTCAAATGAGAGAATGGGTATAAATGTGGTATCCTTGTCGCACGACGCTTACCCCCACCTCAATTGTCATTCCCTTCTCACGTCAACCACCCTCTAATCACATCATGAAAACTCTCTCCATTGTTGCCTGCTTGGCCTTCGCTTCCATAGTGATGGCCCAATCTCAGCAAGGTAGCATCTCATCTCTCACTGCACCTCAAAGTCCACCCCACAAGTTTAATGTGACTCACTCGAGCTTTATCGCCATTATCTGGAATTAGGAGTTTTGGACGTCAACGAGCGCAGAGGACCTACTCCCGAAGAGCGTGCTCTTCTTGACAAAGAACTGCCTCGTGTGATCAATGAGCTTCACTTTCGTTCAGGATTCCTGTCGAGTCCAGTTCCGATTCAAGAGTCCAAGAGCGAATGGGAGGCCTTGGTAGCTGACAAGTCGGGCAAGTGTTTCCAGGCAATGTCATTTCTCAGCGGCCTTTTTGGCAAGTTGCAGCAGGCGGCAGATCAGATCGATGTCCCAATTTTCAGCCAATTTGTCAAGCTTTTGATTGGAATTCCAAAGTCAGGCTTGAAGCTCAGCGAAGCCAGCGTTGCTACTGCTATTCAGACCGCTTTGCTTGGTGCCGGCCTTGGAAGCCACGGTCTTGAAGAATCTTTCAAGATTTTGTTTGCGTACACAGACCTTCTCCCCGAAGAGTTGATTGGGGGACCCTTTTCTGCGATCCAGCAAGCCCTAGATGCAGCCGTTTCCTGCTTCAGCACGGCCGGCACCGTTTCCAGCAAGATTGAAGATCAATTCGATGTCGCTTCATGTGGTGTTTTTGCAGACATGTACAGAGGTGTGGTGGAGGAGGTTGCCTCCAAGCCATTTGTGGTATCAAGCGATGTCCCCGAGGATCTCGGCCGTGCTCTTTCAGGAGCCCAAACAGTGGTGAACCTTTCCAAGACCTCAATTCCAGCAAACAATGACGATCTGCTTAAGAGTCGGTCCTTCTTTGTGGCAGACGTCTTGGACCAATACCGTGAGGAAGTCAACCGTCTTGGAACTACAGACGATGTCAAGAACTATGCGCAATTGAGACTTTCCTCTGTTGTGGCATCCAGTAACGCACTCAAGGCATGCCTCCGCATCGCTGCCAACACCGATGTCGCTGTTGAGGAGCTGAATGAAGAACTTGACGCCATTGAGGAGGAGGACTATTGAACACTGAGGAAGCTCCAATTAAATAAAACAACTGCTGCCTTCATAGCTTGCTTCACGTCTGTTGCCTCAGCCCGATTTTATTATTTACGAATGGATATGGAGGAGGATTTGGGATGCCGCCCGTCCACCACTTTTGAAGAGATACTGCAGAGAGAGGCCGTCCTGGTGGACCAAAGATATCCATCCCCCGGTTGAGGCACCAAGAAGGTTGTCAAGCTAGGTTGAATCTAGCACTACCATCTTGGTCATGTCCTGCCAATGACTATCCGTCAACGTCAGAACTGTGTGGAATCATATGTGGCTTGATCATGGTGTAAGAAGATGGGTCACCTTCCACGTTAGTTGAAGGAGTTCTTGTGTTCATTCTAGACAAACAGGGCAGTGCAGAGTATCGGGTGAATGATGAAGTCGAGAACGACAGAAAGAGACCTGCAGGCCAATCCCAAAAGTGAGAAAGTCCAAAACTCGATACACCTGTGGTGTTGAGGACGAGACGTGAAGTAAAAGAATGAAGGGGTGAAAGAGGGGGCTGATCTTGTTGGCGCCCATTCATTATTGAGTACATGCGTTCTTGGCACCACTGTCCACGTCCACAACAGTTCAAAAATAGACGGCCAATCCGATCCACAAGGATACATGTTATTTGATGCAGACGGACAGCCCACACAAAAAGGCCTCAAAAAAGGGTCCTTCGTTTGGTTCTCCTGGTCACGATTTCTCTTTTATTCCTTCCTTCTTTTCTTTTAAATCCTCAATCTTCCCCCGCCCATTCATTTCATTCATCCCCCCACCTACCTACTCTTTTCCCCCACTCCACTCACCACTCTCGCTATCACCAATGTCGCAAGATAAGGGCTACTACGCTTCCCAGCCTCCTCAGTACCCCCAGCAATCTCAGCCTGCCTATGGTCAACCTGCGTATGGTCAAGCAGCATCCTACCAGCCTGGTTACCCCCCTCAGCAGTACGGGGCCCCTCAGCCCGGCTATGCCCAGCCCGGCTACCCACCATCGCCTCAGCAAGGCTACTATGCCCAGCGTAAGTACTTCAGACTCTTTACCACCGCACCCATTTCACCGCTCTCTAAAACTCGCGACTGATACTCTTCCCCCCTTTTTTCCTCACAGCCGCGCCCCAGCCTGTGATCATCCAGCAGCAGGCTCCTCCCCAGCAGAACAACAAGGATGACCTGTGTTTTGGATGGTAAGACACTGATTCCATCCCTCTAACATCTCACATTCCAATTCCTACATGAGTCAGGAGGGGACAAACAGAATCGTGAAAGAGAGCAGCTCTGGGACAAGCTGGTTCCGGTTGCGAGTGCTGACGGCAGGCGGCTCTTAAAGTTTCACTTTCGTTCGAACCGGCCTGTTGCTCGTCTACTCTGCTTTCACTCTCTCGACAACATCGACGGAAACTGTGGCGGAAGCTGAAGGCAAAATTGTGGTGACACAAGCAAAGTTGGCGCTCTTGAGCCACTGGATGGGCTGTCTCTGTTTTGGTGTCAAACCTTGACTTATCCTGCTGGGTTGCATGCATATTCCAACGAACAGGAGCCCCCTTGGATTTTCCTGAGGGAATGCCGTCTTCCCTTGCAGCAATTTGGAGACAGGAATCGTGGGCTGATGTGTTACCAGGGAGTAGCCCCTGATCTTTTTACTTTTTGTTGTGGTTCCTGCTGCTGTCTCCTTGATCAAGCGAGGGCCACCCTGGGAGTTTGTGCAAAGTGGAGAAAGGGAGGGTCGCGGCTTTCTAACTGATTATCCCTTTTGTCAATAGCGCTCTTGGTGCCTGTTTGTGCTGCTGTCTCGAGGTAACAATGAGGAATCGACCACAACGCTGAATTCATGAGATTGGTCTGCGACTTCTCTTAACTTTTTTTTCTTTTATTTTTGCAGGGCTGCTGCTAGTCGATACGTCTTTTTCGCTCTCTCGTGTCGGTTGGACGTTCCCCATGTATTTTCTCCTACTATTACAGTATAACTATCATAAATTGACCGTCTGGAAAAGGGTTACTCCTTTTGACGATTTTGTTGAAATACAGACCTATCACACCTCGTGGACTTTATTGAAAGGTGGCGCACAATGGCGCACACTTGGCGTTGTGCACTGGTGCTACAACAAGTATTTATTTCTGGGCTGCATTGCGCTGGACTGTAGCGTGGGGCTGCATCCCCAGTTCTGTTGGCTCGAAAGTGTGTGGCCAAGGGCGATCTTTGTTTTCTTTTTGGCTTGTCACTTCCTGATCCATCTCGCTTCGATGGACAAATGACGGTGGGGGTTGACGAAGGTGAAGGAGACCTCCAATTCCAACTGCCACTCCGCCATGATGATCACCATATCCAAGGAGGGCGGATATCAGAGGGCTGCGACGGCGCTCAATCATCGGCGCGCTGGAAACGGACAGTGGATATACAGCAAGAAGTAAAATTGCGACAACGATGTTGAATCCAAAGGCAGCGGTGGGTCGACGATTGTTCTTGTCGATTTTTGATTGTTGCGTTGACCCCATTCGATATCGTAGAAATGAGCAGGATTGTGAGAGAAGCTTTGAAAACTCTTGGGATAGGAGTTCACACTGTTATATAGGAGGGCAAAGAGCATCATCATTGCATCAATTGTTTACTGCAGAGTTGATTGAGCTCAATGCTCCTAACCCCTTGGCTTGTGATCCGTCTATCGTGCCTAACTGGCCCCTGTCTCCATATATATAACTGTCGAGGAGTGTGCGTTTGGTTGTGTTTTTTATTGGCAAATGAAAAGCTGCAGAGCGTTTCTCCATCTGGGTGAGCTGAATGAAGAAAGCGCTTAAACCTCCATGATCTCGCGGAGACGACGGGTGGTGGAGCGGACAGTGGCAGCAGCAGTGGTGGACAAAGTCCAGGCACCACCAGCCATAACCTTCTTGCATCCCTTGCAGCCCCAGATACCAACAGCCTGGCGCTTGACGGCATCCTATTCAGGACAAGTACAAGAAATATATCTGTGTGAGCAGGCGTTTCATGATGCAATTGAATGGTATTCTGTAATAGCTTTTTTGAGATACAAGAAAGCAAATAAAACTTACACGACCGCAGAAAGTGCAAGTGTACTTGCTGTGCTGGGTGATTTCCATCTTCTTGACCTGCTTACGGAGCGAGGCACCATAACGGACACCGTATTTACCGACAACTCCGACCTTCTTAGTGCGCTTAGCCTACATGGACGAGGACAGTTGATCAGTATGTTGTTGTTGCTCAAAAGGTCCCGTCTGTACCGAAACTACTGCATCCCTCATCGTGTAAACGACATCAAAAGATCTGGAAACTGTATCGAGTCATTCCAGCGACCGTCTTGGATGACAAAGAGCTGGCAGTAAATTGATTACGAATTGTTGAAGAGGGTAGATGATCGTTACGGGATCTTGTCCTGTCCACATTCCTCAGTCCTGATATTCCTCTTTCGCAATGCAGAGTTGGCTACAGGACCCCATTGTATGGTTTGGTTCCATGTCACATCACTGATTTCACTTTGATGTCGCTCCTGTGTTATCACAATAATATGGGCGCCCCCGATCCCGATCCTGAGCCTGATCCTGTTTTCGATACGCTGAAGACTTTGCTCGTTGTCAATGGTGTTGCAATGGATGGATGGTGGATGATCCTGAGTGGATCCAGTCAGCGATGGATTGCACTCCACGTGACTAACCATTTTGATTGGAGATTGAGAAAGAGAGAACCCCATCACACTCCAGACCGAAACCTTCATATGGTGATACTTAAGGGTCTACTTGGCTGCCCTCTTCGTCTCACTTGCAGAACGAACGCCGCACAGGCAAGCAAGCACCAGCGAGCTCTGAAGGCAGATTGCTATGTATGTGCGTACCACTTGCTGTTCAAGAGGCATCCACTTCGTCATTGTTGAGCACAATCAGCTACCACACCGCCACCCATTATTCACTTACCGTCGCGGTGTAACCGGGGCTCGAGACTCCATCAAGAATAAAGGAGAGCACCGTACTTTTTCCATTCATACTCTTTTTTGCTCCCCTCACAGCCCACCCTTGGCACCTGGCCAAAGACAACACGCCAATCGACCTTACTTGTTGCGAACCTTCACTGAATGGGGAATGGGTCTAGTCGAGACCAAGAGGACATCTTCGCCAATGAAGGCAAGCGTTTTCTTCCTCAATAATCTACATCTCCATTGAAATGATGACCCACTTCTGAACCCTGTGTCACACACTTTTGTTTCCTAGTCAACCTCTTTCAGTTCAAACTTCTCCGAGTCATTGGCGGTGGCTCCTTTGGAAAGGTGCGGGGAAAAGGCATTGGTGAATGTTAAGGAGGTAATATCATCTCTCTGTTGCAGAACTGATTCCTGTCTCCGTCTGTGTCGTCTAGGTGCGGATGGTTGAGAGACGCGAGACAGGGAAACTGTACGCGCTCAAATACATCTCAAAGACACAGGTCATTCAGATGGAGGCAGTCAAGAACATTCTGCGGGAACGCCAAATACTCGAGTCCTTGGACCACGCGTTTGTCGTGAACATGCGTTTCGCGTTCCAAGATGATGAATACATGTACATGTGTATGGACCTCATGTAAGATTCACGTACATTTCTCGGTTGAAGCACTTCCTTTTTAGTGGTCTAAAGGAAGCCGAGCTAACGTTCCTTACCTTCAACGTAGGATGGGGGGCGATCTTCGTTTTCATCTCAACAGAAGGACTTTTGATGAGTTTACTGTTCAAGTTTGGATTGCAGAGATTGCTTCAGCCGTGAACCATTTGCATTCGCTTGGAATAGTTCATCGAGACATCAAGCCGGACAATGTCTTGTTGGATGAGAACGGACACGCGCACCTGACAGACTTCAATATTGGATGTAAGCTGACGCCCGATCGGCCGTTCTTGACTTCACAATCAGGAACAGTTGCCTACATGGCGCCGGAGGTATTCAAGGGATCTGGGTATGGCACAAGCGTGGATTGGTGGGCCTTAGGAGTGGTCTTTTACGAGTGTATTTACAACCAGCGGCCCTTCTCGTCCGAGAATATTGCCGATCTGAAGAGGGACATTGTTCATCGGTCGATCGACTATCCACTCAAGGAAGGGGTTTCACGAGATTGCATATCGGCCATTCAATCTGTAAGTAGTCAGCTCTTTGCCTGATCCACGCAGCGTACACTGAAATCTAACCGTCCCCAAGCTCTTGACTCGAGATCCAACAGAGCGTCTCGGAATCCATGGCGGTATGCTTGGCATTCAACAGCACGCCTGCTTCGAATCCGCAGCTCTTCAGGCGCGGATGAGTTTGCAACAATGGTGGCACATGCTGGAACTGAAGCAACTCTCCCCCGGATTTAAACCTCCAACAGATCACGCCAATTTCGACATATCACTCGATCTCGAGGAACTCTTGATGGAGGAAGAACCTCTTACATATCGATCGACCCGTCAAAGAGCTCAGAGGATGCTCAAAGAGAAGGACAAGGTCATGAAGGAAGAGAACGAGAGGCGCAAAGCGGAGGAAGACGCCGTCGTCGCGGAAGCAGTAGCAGCACAACGTGCCATGGAAGCTATGAATCAGGAAATTGAAGAGAGTATGAAAAGGATTCGTGCCTCGAATGTGCCATCGATTGCCGGACGCTTATCGCCAATTATTCAAAAAAAGAAATCGAGCCTGTGGCCGACAATTGAACAGAAAACACCACCGCCAGTACAGACAACACCTCTCTCGACAAAGCCTAGCTACCCAGAACTGGCTCGACAAACTCAGTTTCAGTCTATACCCCTCTCACCTGTTGATCCAAGCGGAAACCAAGAGCTGCCTGTGCCCATGACCTTCCCTCCCAATTCGACTGCTGGCCAGGATAAGATGGACTGGAGGATTGTAACTGCTGTAAACCCTCTATCGTCGTCCTTTTATCATGGTTCGCCCTCGATGTTGCCATCAACAACAACAACAATTCCTCCACTTGATGACACACGTGAAGGAGAAAACAACTCGCCTTCTGATGGCGGTATTCACAACCTTTGCAAACCAAATGCGAAGGCCGGAGGCAATTTGAGGGGGAAAGCGAGCTACCAGGTCTCAGTAGGAAACAGTGACGACAATGAGATGCAGCCTAGCCCAGTCAGCCCGGAACAGGCTCACCCGCCTCCCGCGAGTGCTACCAAGGAACCAATGCAAGATGTACTTCAACCCCCCCATCAACAACTCCTTCATATTCAACAGCTTAACCCACATCCATTTCAGGCCGCACATGTACAGAACGCAATTTCGTCACCCGTAATCATCCCCATACCCCAAGACCATTCAACATCTCGACAGAAGATTATTCCACAACAAAGGCCGCATGCTCAACCTCCTCGACTGCGTCATCAGATATCAAAGCCAACATTGGCGGTGCATCCAGCAGTCGTTAACATTGAAGCCGCTGCAGCAATCGCCAACTTGAACGACAAGGACCGCTTTCTTGCACAACTGGAGATGATCGACCGCGAATTCAAAACGTTCGACTATACGGTGTATGAAAGCTACAACGGTTTGGTAGATCCTGTGACTATGTCAGTGGGCGACCCTCCAGACTGGGTGCGGAGTAGAGACGAGCCACCGGTTCAATAAATCACGTGTAGCTGTCACCAGTAAGGTACTCATTTTCGGGGACAGCACCAGTTACAGAGGTGTGGTCAATGGCGCAATGGATCTCTCTTTTTCATGTATCGCTCCTCTTCTTCTCCTTCTCCTCCTCCTCCTCCTCTACTTTGCCTCTTTCTCTTCTCCTTTTGGCGACCCCCTACCATACTACATACTTCAGTCTAGTGCCTTATTTCCTTCAGCTACAATACAACCCTTGATTTTGACTCCCCCATGGACTGCAACTGGTGTGCGGTGTGCTCCAAGCACTTTCACAGCGAAACTGTAAGCTGCCCGACAATCGAATGCTAGTTTCAGTCAAATTTCTCAGACAACTCACTTTGCTATCTCTTATAATGAACGAACAGCAAACTAGCCTCTATTGCTCCGAGGATTGCCGAAAAGCTGACGCGTTGGCATGTTGTGCTTTCCATGGTTGCGATCAACCTGATGAATCAAGACATCATGACCACCTGAACTTCTGTCATCATCATCGCCCTGCCATTCATATTCCGTACTTGCCTTTGCTCAACTGGAATGCCTGTGGGCCAGAAGAGCGGCAGGTCAACAAACCTCTACAAGCGGATGAGTGGTCTCGCTTTCTGGAGCAGCAGTATCGCACCCAACCCTCCGGCCACAATCTTGACTATCAGAGACCTTCCTCCATCCCCCCAGCAATTGTGTCAAAGATGCCATTGGCCAATGAGTGCAGTTCTGGGATCGTGGAACCATCCGATGTTCGTGATTGCCACCGGCCTTGTGTCATTCGATTCAACAGGGCCCTTCCTCCACCTACACTTTCGCCAATCTTGCCGCCCTCAATCTCTAACCCAGCTTCCCTGAGTCCACCTGCAAAAGACATCGACGCAGACTCTGTTACAGCTTCTCTCTCGCATGCATGGCCCACCATGGACAGGGTCTTTTTCCCAGATCATTGTTGCCGCACTTCGGCGTGCCTCCCCAGAGAATCCAAGAATGATAAACTGTCCTCCAGTAAACTAGCAAGATCATCTCGTGTCTCTGAGTTGCCACCGCCACTGCCATTGAAGCATTGCAACAAAGACGATGGCTGCAAGACAATGTCAGAGTCCATTTGGGGTACAGGGTGGCACCAGGTGGAACCCATGCCAGCTTCGTTCGTCAAGACCCTGCAAAGTAACCCAAAGTTACTGGGTAACGAAGGGGAGCGCGCCCCTTCTCATCATCAATCACACACTCGAACTCACCAGAGATCGAGCTACAAGCAGCAGCACCCACAATCGAACAACCACCAGCAACGTACACGGAGAGACTCCGGCCACGGTCAATGTCATCAATCGCAGCGACTTTGCAAAACGTTCCAGAGCCAACACCAAGTACAAGGCCAAAAGAACGCCCGAACCCGGTCAGAGCCCGTTAAAGCCAATACTTTGCCATCTTCAGCTTCAAGCTGGTCGACCATCTGCTCCTCTCGCTTGCCTCGAGGACTCCAGTTCGTGGAATAATTTCTATTTTCGTATCGCTCCCCTTTTTGCAGCACAATAAAAAAACGAAAGCCGACATCTTGCATCTTTCACATCTTTCAAATCTGAATAGAGCAATCAATGCCATGAGGGTCCAAGCAAAGGATGATCAAGATTCTCCATTACCCGAGCCCAGGGATTTACATCAGGAGCTCATCTCGGCGCCTTTGGTAACACCGTTTAGTCTCCAGGCACTGATAGATTCACCTCAGTTTCAGCAAAAGATAGTCCTCGCATCAGGGTAACAGACTAGCGTTGGCAATTGCTCTCTCTCTCTCTCTCTCTCTCTCTCTCTCTCTCTCTCTCTCTCTCTCTCTCTCTCTCTCTCTCTCTCTCTCTCTCTCTCTCTCTCTCTCTCTCTCTCTTTCTCAAGTCAGGCAGTTGCCTTGTGATCTGACTCCATTTTTTTTGTTGTCCCAATTAGACGGTCCGTCTCGTACTCAACTTGTGGCTCAAGAACAGGATCACCGGTTCTCTATTTCTACGGGCTCGGTGGCAGCAGCCGTCAGATTGCGACTCTTCATGCGCAGGCTGTACGTTTTGATATCAAAATCATTTGCATTGACCGCCCTGGAACTGGCCTCACGGATCCCTTCGGCGCCTCAAAAAACATGAAACAAAAGGACAAAAAAGGATCCACAGGAGAACCAATCTCCATGAACCTCAGCACCAACAAGCTGGATGCCAGCATAGGAAAAGATATTAACATGGACCCTCACAAAGGACAGAGGCAACCACTTATTAACAAACGAGTCGACCACGTGTGTCGAGAGGCTATGGCTGTTCTCGACCACTTGCTACCAGGCGCTCGCTTTGGGATGATGGGTCACTCATGTGGGATCTACTACATCATGCGAACTTTTGATTTATTTCCGGATCGTGTTTTACCAGGTCCAATTACCCTAATCACACCTTGGGTACCTTTCAACGAATGTCCAGGGACGACAAGCCAGACCTTTAAATTCTTAAAGCATGTTCCTCGGAGCGTTGTCTGGGCGGTAACTAGCTCCTTCAACCACTTGGGATCAGTCGTTATGTCGTCTTCCAATGCACTCTCAGGGGCCGGAATGCCGTCCAAACTGCCGAAGATGGTTGGACTTGGCCAGAGCGACAAAACCAATGAATCTTCCAACAAAAGTTTTCTGCGAGCCACGTTATTTCAAGACCGACAAAAGGACAAAAGGCCGAAGGATCCGTTTGTAGCGCAGTTTGAGCAAGCTTTTGAAAAAATCATGATGCCGGCCCTTGTTCACGATCTTGTACGTAGTAGAGTAGATACGAATATACAAGTATGTGTCTCCGGCGTATATAATCACCAGACTAACAGTGGTTTGCCCTCGTCTTCCTTTGTAGAACCAGCAGCATTCCAATGGATATAATGCTGAGATCCAAATGTGCATTTCAGACGTCGGATTTGAGATCGCGTCCATGAAGATGCCAGAAGGGATCACTGTGAACGCGTATCTTGGTCATCTAGATGGGACAGTGCCGATCGAAGCTTCACGGGAAATGGCAAGAAAAAGTGGATGGCAAGTTCACGAGTTCAAGTATTCAGGGCACGGCGGACCTCGAATGACGATGTCTGCATTGGAAGATTACGCTCTAAGTATTCAATCTACCCTCGAAGAGCTGGTGGATGAGAAACAAGGATAAAGAATAAACCGTGAGGCCAGCATTCTCGCGTTTATCTATATAGTCTACTTTGTGTGAATCTACTTTTTCTTGGAGGCAGACTCTACTCTTGCTAAATTATCAGGTCCGCCCCACAGTTGCTTGAACAGATCCTTCTCCAACTGGGAAACACGCTCAATATTATCATGATCCATGCCGACACTGACAATCCTCTTCATAGCTCGAACAGCTGGGACACATCGCCTAGCACCTCCAGATAGATTTAAGTCCGGTCGTTTCTCCCAAACGTACGATTGCATGTACTCGGTGGCACTGGCTATGGCGCCTCCTGTGGGTGATGTCACCTGAGCGAATCCACTTTGAAGAGCCTCTTGTCCCCCACGGATCGGCTCCGCTGCTCCTAGGAGTCGCAGCGCTGTTGTCCTAGGCACAATGTTTAACAGTCGACTGGCGCCACCCCATCCCGGAACGACACCCATCTGTGTCTGCACGAATTGCACTTTCGCCTGATCTGCGATACATCTGTGATCACACCACGTCGTCATCTCAGCACCTCCTCCAATGGCTGCCTTCTCAATAGCGGCAATGGTCATCAGGGGCAGCCGCAGGAAACGCGTAAGCGTAGAGACCATAAGGGCGGACATTTCGGACCCTGCCTGCGGAGTCAGAAGTGTCTCCTTGGCCGCTGAAAGATCTATTTCCGAACAAGTGCGCGACGTTTGTTAGTTTTCATTCCGGTTGGAGAAATTCGCAGGGTGGAAACGGATCAACGTGAACAAACAAGACCATTACCTAAACCAGCGCAATATGACTTTTGCTCTGCTCCAGTCACAATGACTCCTACCAATCCCTCCAATATTTCACGATGTTCCGGCTCCAAAGTCTGCAATGTCACTCCGCCGTTCTTGAGAATCAAGCCGGACTCTGAAGAGAGTTGCGGCAGGGTAGGCTTCGTCACGGATTCTTCCAAAAAATCGATGCAGTCTGCTAGCTCGGCCATCATCTTTCCAGTAAGGGCATTGTGTTTTGCAGGATTGGACAGGGTCAGCAATGCAAGCCCAGGGGCATGATTCAGGTCCAACTCAATGTGTCCTTGCCCATAAGCACGTAGCTTCGCTCGCAGCTGACCAAGTTTTGTGGGATGATGAATCTGACAGGCGTTACGTTTCGGCTGCTGTAAGGATCGTTGCGTAAGGGCTGGCCACAGGCGGGAACCCTGAGGCGAAGGTTGAATGGATGTGATGTAGCGGCGAAGGATCATGTTTGGATGCATGATGTATGGCACTTCGCGATCACTGAGATGTTTCTCCGCGTCGCACCGCACGTGATGGGTCGCCACCAAATCATGACACTCCTATGTTTTATGTTCATCTTCAGCACAAAAAAAACTACAAAAAAATCACATCTCTACGCGGTCTGGAAGACTGTAGCTTTTGGGAACCACTCTGCAGCCTTTGCTCTAAACTCCAAGACGCGAGCGGACCGCATGCTTCTAAGGGTCTTTTGGGCCACCAGAGCTGACTCCAAGCTTCGGGTCGACTTGTACTTGTCATCAGCCATCAAGAACAGGATCGCCTCGGCTTTGTCATTCTTGGGCTCGATAAGTGAAGAAGCAATGGCAGCCGAGATTAGGTGAGGCACGGAGCCCTGGTCCTCACTCCTCTTCAAAAATGAGTTGCTAAATGCTGCCAAATCCTGGTTCTTGAACAGATCGTTCCAGTGCTTGTCGATAACAGTCTTCACAGCAGGGGAAAGCGTGGCCTTCTTGACAGCAAGTGCGAAGCGAACAAGCTGCTCATGGAGAGTAGCATTTTCCGCGTCAGTCTTGATCGCCTTCAAGAGCGACTTCAAGGCAAGCAAAAACTTGTCTACAGATCCCAAAAGAAAGAGTTGTGTTAGCTGGTGTCAAGTACAGGAGGCGAGCCAATTGCTGATAGCAAAATACATACTCTTGCGAATGTAAATCTCAAAGCCCATCAGATGGGTCTCGATGCGTTCCGACGCCAATTCCTGCAAGGGTCTCAAAAACTTCAATGCTTCACCAAGAGGATCCTCTGCCTTTGTGTACTTCACGCCTTCTGGATCCTCATCCACTTTGCCACCCTTCTTGGTCAACTCCTGATCTGCCTGGGCTTTCTTCTCGTCTGCCTCCTTCTGCGCCTTGAGTTCAGCCTTGCGCTGCTTACTGCGGAATTTCTTCTTCTCAGCTTCAGTCATTCCTTCCATCTCTGGGGGCTCTACGCCATCTGGTTGGTCAAAAATGCTCACATAACACTTTACAGCGCCCTGGGCGGCGCGCACGAAGGACTGGTGCGAACGAAGTTGATCCTCCAGCTTCAAAAGGCTACAACAACGAGATTTCATCATGTTAATAACGGCGGCGCATCTCCTCTTAAAACACTATGGGCACCATTACACTAGTTCATCTACTTACGAAATGTAAGCCCTAAGTGTCATCTTGCGGAGACAGTACATATGGAAGTCGAGCTGATCCTCAGTAAACTCGGCAAAGTGCTATCGATATTGCAACGTGGTCAATTATCGCAATTAACAGATGTGATCAGCCCAGATATCAGTCCAGTCGTCAAGTACCTTTTCAACTTGATGGAAACGCTTGAGCGCCTTTCCAATCTGGCCCTGGCGGAGATGGCTCTCTCCTGCTTCAAGCAAGTACCATTGGGCCTGCATATCCACGAGATCGTTCAAGGGGTCGGCAATATCGGCGCGAGCAAAGAGAACAACAGTTTTTTCAGCTTCAGCGACCTTGTCCGCCCTGAGCATGTACTTTGTGCATTTTGAGTTGATAAAGCGATCTTGCAAATCCAGTTCACGAGCCTCGTTTAGAGATTCCATCGCCGAGTTGAAGTCACCAGCATGCTTCAAAATACGCCCTTTGGTCATATGGAGTTCAACCAGAGTAGGGGTGTGCTCAATGGCCCTGTTGATATATCCCAAGGCGGCGTCTGACTCCCGCTTGTAATCGTAGTGTTGAGCCAGGAAATAAAGGGTCCATAGAAGCGCCGTTGGCGGCTCAACAATGGAACCTAATGAAAGTACAGCCAAGTCAATGACACGATCACAAACTAATCAATACAGTCCAGCGCCCTTCAACCTATAATTCTTACCAGAATGATCAAATCCTTTCGATTTATCAAGAGCAGCAAGGTATCCCAGAGCGAGCTTCTCAATGACGGTTTCTTTTTCCTTGTCGCTGTAAAGAGTCTTGATATTGACAAACAAGGAAGGGACTCCTTTCCTAAGCATACTGCGAAGGTATTCGTTTACGATGCTTGCAAAAGTGTCACCACTGGCGTAGCGGAGAGGTAAGCGCTTCGCCGCGTTCGATCGAGGATATTCTTTTTGAAGCTCCTGGAACATGCCAACCACCTTGCATTCCTCCTCGACAGTCAAGGACTTGCCATCGAGGCCCAAGCTCTTTTGCAAACCTTCAATGTAAGCAAAGTTGTCGGGGTTGTGCGAGATCAGCGTCCGGTAAGCCACCTCTGCTTCCTGC
Organism: Entomortierella parvispora; assembly: GCA_963573315.1. Lineage (NCBI taxonomy): Eukaryota > Fungi > Mortierellomycota > Mortierellomycetes > Mortierellales > Mortierellaceae > Entomortierella > Entomortierella parvispora. The sequence continues at coordinate 42,759 of OY752141.1, forward strand.
TGACGTCCCAATGCCAAAAGAAATTGAGCTCGCTTCTCGCGGATCGCCTTCAAATCGCAAACATGCTTCTCGATGGCGTCCAGGTGATCGTAGGCAGCCTGAATGTCGCCCATTTCCTCCAAAAGAGAGTTGTGATACAAAAGCATCTCGCTGTGTTCGTAGTCGGGTTTGGTGGGAATGTCCTGGAGTAAATGAAAACCAATAAAGAGATATTCGCGTAAGAATCAATACAGAGAACAGATCTTGCTGAAAACTTCTCGTGTCAACAATGATAAAAGAAATGTCTGTACCTTGAGTGTTTCTTCATAAGCAGTCAACACCTTGACTCCAGCGTCTGGCTTACCCATCATTTGATAAGCGATCGCTAATCCGATCCAGTACTGGCGGTTCTGAGGGCGAAGCTCAAGCAGTTGATGGCGTGTGTCAACAAGACCGTCGTAGTTTCTAGTGTGGATTTGGAGGAGCGAAAAGTCCCGCATGATCTGAATGTTTTCTTTGTCGATCTTCAAAGCCTGAGAATAGCACTTCAATGCCTCCTCATAGTTTTTGTCCGAACGGTACAACAATCCAAAAACATGCCAGCCTAAAAGTTCGACATGCAAGTCAAATTAGATATAGTCGGTAAACGCCGCCGTATCACTCCATTCGCTTACAGATGTGGGACTTGAGGTCGTGACGAAGGCCCTTCTTGACAAACTCATAGGCCTCCTCCTTTTTGTCCAAATGGTTGTAGAAGAGTCCCTTCAGGGCCAAGGTTTCTATATCAATTAAGAAAATGCAGCAGCGTCGTCGCGTTAGTGAATGAACGGAACGAAGTGCTGGTTCTTGAACATCGTGTTAAATACCTCCATGCTCGGGGAATTTTTTCAGGATCTGCTCAGCGCCCTTGAACCCTTTCTTGTACTGTTTGTTCTCATAGCATTTCTGTTTACAGGATGAGAATGGATTAGATCGTAAGGAGATGACGAGCTTCAGGAGAGACACGTTCGATTCAGACGTTGCTTACCAGGATCTGCTTGAACAGGTTGGCTTCCTTCTGGGGGAGTTCTCTCATGGTAGCTAGATGCTTGAGTGTTCGTCTCGTCGTTCGTGCGTGCTTTGTTCCTGGTCGGTGAGCGCGTCTTCACGGATGATTCCTGGTACTGGTCCGAGATCGAAATGTGATCGCTCAAGTAGATCAACGCATGCGTTGATCGGCTTTAAATAAATACGGTGACGTAATTTTGAGGTCAGGCTCCCGGACAATCCACGCCTTAATTCTCTCATTGGCTGGATTTTCGAAGACAAATACTTCCAATCAAGGAAGGAGCAAGAGCTATCAATTGACATCGAAGAATATGTCAATTGACCTCAACGCTGTTTGACTTTATTCACTGGCACTTTCGCCCTGCGCCAACCTCATTGAGTCCTTTAATCACAAGACTTGTGTTGTGTAGCGTGGCTACCGCTTCTGCAAGGTACTGAGACGTGCATTTTCTCTTTTTCACTGCTCGAATGTTGGACAGGATCGCCTCTGAGAGGAGTACCAGCTGCGCTTCACTCTCTTCGACAACCCGCTTGTTTTCGGTGATTTTTGCCAGTCGTTCAGCCTCCCTTTTTTCAGCTCTCTGCTTCTGGAGCAAAAGAAGTAACCCCGGGGAAAGCAAATGCTCCAAGGACGTCTCGGGATTTTCGTCGCCACCTGCAGGCGCTGCAGGGCCAATTGTTTCTACATTGCCTTTGTAACTGATTTCTGCATCGCTGTAAATTCTGGTCACGAGATACATATGTTTACAGGGCTCCTTGTATCGAATGTAGTCATCGCAATTGCAAAATAAGAGTAGTGAGAAATCAGCGCTAGTGCTCACAGAGTATGAATCGCCAGATCCCGAGAAAGAGTTGACTGAGAACTGCAAGATGGACAAATAACAACAACAATGGTCAATATCCTCAGTCTGACAACAAGCAAAATAAAGCATGTGGTAAGCATGGTACCTTGCCGCCCTGAGGCATCTCAGTGACCATGTCCTTAGCGTCAACAAATGGCAAAGCCATTGCCTTCGCTCTCCTTGCTGAGGCGTGCTCAGATAGTGCTATGGGCTGCAGTCCACGGCTAATCTTATAGTATGTCGTTCTGAAGTCGATGTCCACCGTCCCTTGTAGCAGAAAGACCAGATCATCAGGGCGCAAATCCCTTGAATATCCCAGGTATTGCTTTTTAAAGGTCTTGTGCCAGCTCTCCACCAAATTATTGGTGTTGATGTGCTGATGGTCCTGATTTTTTTATTTTTTTTTAAAAAAAAAATGGTTTGTGTCAATTTCAGCTTTACGACTGCAGCGTACGATTGAGACTTCAAGGGGAATGCGAGTAAGAAATAATAAGGCGTTGCTCACTTCTCTGCGGTAAAGGACCCACTTGTCTAGCTTGCTTGGCTCCATCCAAGTTGAAATATAGGCAGTAAACTTCTTAGCTCGTGGGAACGATTCCTGTAAATTCCTCCAAGCTTCTTGAAGTGCGGCCTCAGAATCAGCTTTTCGAATAGCTTTCAAACCAGGGCGCATTCTTTTGCATTCCTCCACCTTCCCAATTAAAGCATTCAAGTTAGAAAACGTGAAGGTTTGATAACAGAGTCGGCAAAAATTGTTCAGACGGGCCAAAGGAACACCTACATCATGCAGTTCCCGCAATTTCCGCTCCCATGCTTGTCCAACATGAAAGGCACAAAAGTAGATCTCCATCGGGGGGCTTGGGAATGCTTTTTTTAGAGCCTCGGTTTCTGCAACGGAGCAGTCCACCATGAACTTGGTTGCTTGAAGTCCACAGTCGACTTTCAACCACGTTAGCCATTCTTTTAGAATATAACTAGAACCAAGCCGCGTTAGATATCGATGAAAAAACTCAACAGAAATGACAAAAGGGTGTAAGAGGAGCCGGAAACGTTCCAAGTGAATTAGTGCGAGAGCAATTCCTACCTGGATTCCGAATTGCAGACCATGAAAGCGATTGGTATACCGGTTTGAACCTTTTGATCCCTGACCAGAATTGTAAACAAAAACGCAGATGTATACACTTTGTCGTTGTCTGGGCTTGGCTTTAGCGATTTGACTGTCTTGTGTGTAGAGTCCATGCACACTATGGTTGCGTTATCACTCATGATCTAAATGATAGAACAATTGGCAAATATAAGTATGGTCAGGCTAACAGCGTCCAAATATTTTAGGAGCCTGCTCATGGAGATCCTCGTACCTTTAACTGGAACTTTGTACACCAAGCAAACAGGAAGAGCTCTCTATTACCGAGTACTTCTTCGCTGAACAGGCTCTTGCCGCCCTCATCCTTAATCTGATCAAGCCAAAGCTTAACACTATAAGTCTGATTGAGTGCTTTTCGAGATTGTTTTGTCCGATTGCGGTATACAACTGTTCGAACATCGTCATACAACATATGAAGACATGGAGGTAACGGACCATCAGCTGTTTGATCCTCAATCTGTGGCAAACATGCGAAAAAAAAAAATTAAAGGACCTTTTAGATTACTACTCTCATGGTGAGCTGAAGTGCATTCTCGGACGAACGACATGATTACCTGACGAAGAGCCCAATTGCTCAAACGAAGTCGAGCTTTTATTGACTTCCAGTCAAGGCCATCAGCAGCCAATTCCTTGATCCAGTCAAGCTGAACCCCGCTCAAGGGTAATTTCGATCTGGCCTTTGGTGAGTCGTCATGATTGTGACGCCACAAGTACACCACCTCCACAGCATCTTTTTCTCGAAGCTTCCGCATCCTGATTTCAACTGGGCATCCATTACCGACTGAGGCGCGTGCGATTTGCAATTGTGAAGGAGGGTCTCGTCTCCTACAACAAAATCGAAAGCTCCAATCATACTTTGGCGGTCTACCAACAGAACCAGGACGCCTTGTATGGACTGGCAGCAGTTCGTCGGCGCTCGCCTTGCTCATATTGATGTGTCGAAAACTGCCCTCTACTTGAATCTTTTTCCACTGCAGTGCGCATCGTTCAATGTGCCAAAAAGCCCGGAGTTCTTCAGCATTCAAGGTTGGTTTCCAAATTTCCTCTTCCCTAGGAATGTTAAAGGGTTCAACCAATTCGCGAGGATCAAATTCATTAGCAAAGAGGACGATATCCCTTACTCTCAACCCAGTCATGCTGCGACAGCGAAGATGTCCTGGATGAAGTGTGGCAGGCTGATAGGTTTGAAACGGGTTGGTGGTTGGTTGTTGAAGTGTGAAAGAGGTAAAAGAGAGAAAAATTCTGGTCGCTTACCCCTGTCGGTCTGCTTTCGGTCTGCTTTGGTTTTGCTTCCGGTCTTGTCCTATTCTTGTTTCTGTTTCCGATGCTGGTCCTCAATGAAAATTGGCTCCATTTCGCTTATAGTTCTCGATCTCTGCTTCTATTGGTTTTATGGTGCTGCCACCAGCCCACTGCTCTCATTTCTCGTATGTACTTGTTGTGCTCCTTGCCCCTTGATAACATTTCCAGATCAAGCGCTGTAAGTTTAATAATGACTGTATTAAACTGTCGTCGGAGCGACTGCCTGGTTTTTTCTTGTAATCTCGAAGGCTAGCCAAGACTCTTCTCCTGGGAACACATTTATATTCTCAAGAGATTCTGTCTCTTTCGTCGAAAGCGAGTCCAGTGATGTTGATATGTGTTGATTTTGGCAAGGTGGATCGTTTTCCTGAGCTCGATTTCTGCCAGTTCTCTCTCCTTCCGTGCATCGATCTCATGGCGGTTCAGACTGATCTCCTTCCGTGAATCGATCTCATAACGGAAGAGGTCGCTGAGAATCGTGAGTACATCACTACTGGAAACTCGCTGGGAGTCTTTGGGCTTTTTGTTCGTAATCGTTTGGTCGTCTTTATCCATCAGCGACATATTCCTTGGCTGCGATCCACTTGCAGAAATGGTTGCTGGAATTTTTGGCCGCCGCCGTGCATTTCCATCCTGGACCTGAAGCCTGTCTCCGTCCTCTCCGTCCTTGATATTCTTTGCATTTGGACTGTCTGCATTTGCACTGATGATCATCGATTCTTGGTCAGACTCGGGTTCTGTTAGCACGTCGTCCCTATCGTCCATAGTGCTTCCATCGGAATGGCCCTGAATGCTGTTGCCTACATGGGCATCTTCCCTGATAGCCTCGTCGTCGGGTGTGATTATCGAGTCGGCGCGAGGAACTAAGCCATCACTCCATGCATGAGCCCACTTAGGCTCCAGGATAAAGTAGTGCCTGCATTTGTCTTTGACCGCATCTCGCATGTCGTCTTCCGTGCTAAAGCTCGACGAATTTCGAAGCCGATGTGCAAGTTTGAATTGAAGTGACATCTTTGTAATCTTATTCTTAATCTTCCCGGCATCAACCCTGAATCCAGCATGCTCAGTTTGTTGATTAAATTCGGATGCAATTCGACGATAGATTGCTGCCTTAGTAGGGTACTGAGCCCCGTCTGGTGCAAGGGTTTCCTTGCTGGCTTGGAGTGGGCGATAAATTTCCGGGTCCATGAGTCGCCTTGCTAACCAAAGTTCCCGGCCACCTCGGAAAGGTGTGTCGTCGCCACTCGGTTTATAAGCTTTTGAGGTCGAGTGGACATCGTGCTCGGACGAATAAGGATGAGATGTAGATTTCATAATCCGGGATGTGGATGGAAGGGACATGCTGGCAGAGCTTTCAATGTGGTTGTTGAGTGGATTGGAACTGTTGTCTTGAGCCCATCAGAGCGAGAAATAGTAGGTTCTCAGGTCAGAGGGGAATGCGGCATTACGCGGGAGAAGGAAAGTGTCGGGAAAAAGGATGAAAAGGTGGCACAAAAGGAGAAGGAAACGGTTCTGGTCACAGAGAGGAAACGGTTCTGGTCACAAAATAAGCACGAAGTGCATGAAGAAGTGGTTCTGGGATCAAGCGTACTTGGGTGATGTACTTAGCAGCACTTGTGGTTCACGCAAGAAAACAGAGAAGTGTTTCTGCTCCCACGCTCTTCCCGCTCCCTGCCACACGGGAAAGGTTGCGCAAGAAGCATTTAAAGCCTCTCCTTTCATCCTATCCCCCACTCTCAAAACACCCTCACAACACCCTCAACACCCTCAACACCCTCAACACCCTTACAGCACATAACCCCTCTACCTTTTCCGTCTCACTTTCCGGCCATCCCTCCTCAGGCACCTCCGGATGGGCATTCCATACCTGTGGCCGTTCGTCCGGAAGAAGGGCTATGAGGCACAGCTGCGGTCTCAGTTCCCTCAAGGCCCCGTGTCCGCAAAGTCAAGCTATCGAATGGATCTTCTTGGATCCATGTTTGCCACAATTCGCAGGGCCTTTTCTAGTGGCGACTCAACAGCTGCCAACAGAATTATCGAGTCTCGTTTACGATCCCTTCAGTTACCGCAGCATACCACAATCCTCTACCTGGATGGCCCTACGCCGGAGGAGAAGCGCACGACACGGGATGAGCGAGAGGCAAGGCGCTCAGTGTCCCTGGCGAAGGCCCACACGTTGCTAGCTGAGATGGAGGCCATACTCCGAGACGGAAGAAGACTCAAAAAGCAGCATTTCAAAAAGCTCCACAAACACATCAGCTCGTCCTTTTATTTGTCGACCGATCTCCGCGTGGCTCTTGCGCGGTACTTGGAAGAAAAGGGTTGGACAGTAGTTGAATGTCCATCGGAAGCCGACATTCAGATTGCCATCGACTGTAAACCCGACGACATTGTTATCTCGGGAGACAGCGACAGTCTCATCCATCCCTCCATCAAGACTATTTGGAGGCCTCAAGCCAGAGGAGGTTACCTTGAGTACAATGTCCCTCAGCTGTTGGAAAAGTTGGAGCTATCAAGAACAGGGTTTACAGCACTTGGGGTCGTCTGTAAGAATGACTACACTTGCAACATAAAGAGGATGGGGCTGGTATCCAACTACGAGATCATCCGTACTTTAGAAAACGACAGTAAGTTGCCATCATACCATAGCCTCTCTCTCTATCTCCTGAATGTGTGTATAGTGATTAATATGAACCCTTTTCTGCGCTACTTTCTTCCTTTGCTTTAGAGGATGTCGACACCATGGTACACGCATACCTCATTCATGCAGAGGTTGCATGTAAGCATCCGAGCATAACGCACTTTGAACCAGCCTTAAGGGTATTTGGTCGACAAGAGTTTACCGTTCTTCTGGAAGATCGCCCTCCGGCCGAACAATCTTTTGTGAATCTCGAGGATATATCGACGAGATTAACGCTGCTTAAGGTTCAGCTCAAAGAGAACAAAAGGTATAGCTATCAATTGATGACACAATCTGGAGGACACGACAATGAAAGTTTTATTAATCGATACAGTCTTGTATAGATCCAACTCTGCAGGTCCCGATCTTACGAGGGAGGGGAAATTCGTGTTTAACCGGTATAACACCGTGGACTATCCACCTACGATCTCGCCACCACGACATGAGTCTGGCAAGAAGTACACGTATCGTCAACGATACGCGATCAAGACTCGATGTCGTTTAGTCGAGCATGAACCTCCTGATGTGTTTCAGCAGTTCACCTGGAAACCATGGACCAAACCGCCAGATTTGCCAAAGTCACCAACACGTCGTAAACCAAAGGTTACAACGAAGGACACCCTTTCGAAACTCCCGGGCATGAGTAAGAAGGATCTTGTGAAAGAGCTTCAGTGGCAGCATCCTATTCGTGTTTTGGATGTTGGTACGGTAAACGCGAATGCCGCTCGAGCCCTGGCCAATGAGTCGCTCTCGCTCAGCTATTTACCTCTAATCAAGACTTGTCTCTCAGAAGTCGCTCAATTGGCAACAAGTACAAAGAGGATTTGTCAACAGGCGATTGGACAGTATCTTGAGTCATTGTCACTTGAGAATCTCGACCCTATGGACAAACTTATCCTTGGTCAGTTATGCGATCCATTCACCGACAATGATGTGCTCATTGATGGAAGCCCTGATGAGGAAGGCGTTGTTGAAGTTGATCCACAGGAAGAAGAAGAGGAAGGCAAAGTCAATGAAACCAAGGTCGATATCGGCAAGAAAGAAGAGGCTCTACAGTTTTTCACCTCTCTTCTGAGTTCTATATACAACTCGACACCTCCCAAAAAACCAGCTGCATACAACAAGGAGCCTAAAAAGGAGTCGAAATCAGTATCGGCCGTTAGGGCATTCCTGATCAAGGCCAAAGCTTTTCTGCCTCAGCAAGACGGCGAAGGTGAGCGCTCGAAAGGGATTTAAGTTGCCATTATTGACTTTAACGATGCAGTATCTAACATCATCTACTATCAACAGCGGCTGCAATCTATTCCTCGACTGTAGTTCTCCGATCAACCGCACTTCACCTTTGTACTGAATACAAGGGCCACTATAGACGTGGCTCCATCGATCTTTGTAAACAGGTAACTGCATAAGAGGTAGCCATGCAGTAGCAAAATCACAGCGAACTGCTGTGCTTCTTTCGGTAAAAATCTAACTCTCGAGCCCTCTTTCCCTGAATTACTTTTTTATATCTATTTCACAGATCCGCCGCCTCAAAAATAAGGGAGTGATACCTTTGAGCACAGTGGACAATATCAATCCGAAATTGTCCCCAGCAGAGAACTTTATCATCCTCAACAGAGCCTCAGGATGCCGTCG